>MU776378.1:156110-197389 GCA_026770625.1 Nicotiana glauca | reverse complement strand
ATCTGGGGGGGGGGTTGAGCAATTTCGGGATTTGTTATCTAAATTAGATATTTTCGAGTGGGCTTTGTTCCCTTAGCATATTTTATTGGCTACGTACTGATTGTGGCTAGATTTGGAGCATCCGGAGGTCGATTTGTGAGGGAAAAGGCATCGCAGGCTAGAGTTTGGACCGGATCGAGGTGAGTAATGATTGTAAATGTTGTCCTAAGGGTACGAAACCCCGGGTTGCACATCATTGTGCTATATTGAGGTGACACACAAGCTAGATGACGAGCGTGGAATCGTGCACTGTTGGGAATTGTTACTTAGTCTATCCCGAATGATTGTTTTATCGCGTATTTGACTGAAAACTATTTGCTATCATCATATTTTAGGCTGAATGTCATATTTGGATCTCGTGCCAACCATTTGAACACTTAAGGGATTTTTATTGATATTTCCTAACTATTTTGACCTTATACTTGAACTCAGTCATGCTATATTCTACTGTTTTCATAACCGAGCCATGTTTACTCTGCTTAAACACTTAAAATAATATTTTAAATGATATTTTGGGCTGAGCATCATGTTTTACTGTTGCCCGAGTGGCTTTTGAGATTCTAACTGAGTAAGGCCTAGGGACTATGTTCTGAGGAAACACCTGATTATGATTATGAGGCCATTGGCCTGAGATTTGTACGCCACGAGGCGACTTGTTGATATGAGGTCGAGAGCCTAGTGATGATGCCACGAAATAGCTTAATATTGCACTTGTCCATAAGGGACCCCTCAATGTGTTTGTACACACCCAGTGAGCACATTGTAATTTGAGATATAGCCCGAGGGGTTGGTGATTCTTCCGTGATATTGCCTGAGGGGCGAATTCTGTTGACATTGTGCCCGAGGGGAGGATTCTTATGTGTTTATCTGTTCTAGATACTTTGCATTTAATTGCTTAACTATTAAAAAGGCATTTATAAAGAAGCTTAAACTGAATTAAAATGGCTTTACATATTTCCAGTATTTCATTGTTTTTACTGGCATTTACTGCTTCTTCATAGCTTGTTGACGTGCATTTACGTGATTTC
Source organism: Nicotiana glauca (assembly GCA_026770625.1). NCBI lineage: Eukaryota > Viridiplantae > Streptophyta > Magnoliopsida > Solanales > Solanaceae > Nicotiana > Nicotiana glauca. Next base: position 196,322 of record MU776378.1, on the reverse strand, counting down.
TTATCGCTCAGTCTTCATTTATTATTATTACTTACTGAGTCGAAGTAATCACATTACTCCCTGTACCTTGTGTATAGATTTAGGTATTTCTGAACCCGGTAGCGGGCATTAGTTGATCAGAGGCAGAGTCATCGGAGTTTAGAAAGGTAACTGCCTGGCATTCACAGCACTGCTTTTCTACATCTCGATTTCATTAGACTGTATTTAGTACATTTTCAAACTTTCCATAATTTAGACCCTAGTAGATGCTCGTGACTTGTGACACCCCGATGTCAGGCTGTATTTATTTCCATATTTTTTCTATTTTGCTAATTTTTTTGGGGATTTATTCTTATAGATGACTTAAATTGACTTATATAAATTGTAAAAAAATGAATTTGGGAATAGTGTCAAGTGGCCTTGTCTTCATGAGAGGTGCCATCACGACCGGGTCTGGTTTGGGGTCGTGACAAGTTGGAATCAAAGCCTAGGTTACATAGGTCTCACGAGTCATGAGCAGATTTAGTAGTGTCTTGCGGATCGATACAGAGACGTCTATACTTATCCTCTAGAGATTGCAAAACCTTTATGAAAAACTTCACATTCTTGAATTCTTAGCGAGCGTCCTTGATTCAGCTTGAAAAGTAACTCTTTGAATTCCTTCCACGCGTTCGTATGTGCGCATCAGTGCTCAGTATCATATGTGCATCAATGGCTTATGATTCCCCGATCGAGGGGCGAGATGTGATCTCAGGGTGTTGATGTTGGGCCAGTCTGGAGGACTCGAGGCTGGATTTTTGCCTATAGCTTGAGCTCTGAGTTGTTGATTGCGTGAATGCATGCTTCTAGATCTATGTGTTTTATTATGTCCCTATTAAGGGAAGTAATGACTGGATAGCTACGTGATGAGGGTGATATGACTGGGAGATGTATTCATACGAATCGAATGAGGGGAGAAGGGTCTGCGTTAGAGTAGTAAGAACTATCTGGTGTTTGATTTCCATCGTGATTGGATGTATAGCCCCAAGTTATAGGTGCGTGAAGAATTTTTTCATGTTTCCTAGATGCGAGTGAAGTAAATTTCATATTGTGATATGAGTTCTGACTCAGGAAGATTATGCGACTGCGTAATGTTTATGACGGTGGAAGGTATACAAAAATGTTAGTTTGAGGCAAAACTTGTGGGTTATCTCCTGCGGATTGTTCTGAAGTTGTGTGATCCTTATGTTTTCTGTTAGAAGATCTCAATAAAGAGTGAAATATATATGCCGCAATTTAAATGTGGGTCGCTTAAGAGAGGGTTTAACTGTTGCGAGAGTGAATGCGAGATTTGTAGAAGATTTAAAGTACTAGATGGTCTGTGTTTCACGAGCTTATGAAGGACTGAGTTTAATCTCGCTATGGTATTAGGGCAGTAATGGAGTATATGCATTATGAGTTATTGTGTGTGTTTTGATCTATGGCTTCGAGCCAAGTGGAGGAGTCTGCTATTAATTAGTTGACTGCACTGTTATGTGCTATGTTGGTTCCGGTTGAGGTGTACGGATAAATTAATTATGGCCTATGGAGATTGAGACTGAGGATGGCTTGAGTAAATGATAATTTTTCACAAAGGTTATATTATGCTTCATAGGTATATGAGAGTCACGGAATGCCTTGAATGGTTACTGGTAAAGGATGTGTGGTGCATAGAGCAGGAAGTTGCTTGGTCGTAAGTGAGGTTACATTTTGCGGTATCAGAGTGCTAATGAGGCACAAGTTGTTCGGTTTATTTGATCATTCTAATTGCGGTTTGAGTATAGTGGATGACTCTAGAGAGTAGTTCTAATGTGTTCAAGATTTTACATGTAATAATTGGAGATCTTCAAGTTGTACTTTTGGCTAGAAACTGAGGTTTGCAATTGGAGAGTGTCATGACTTGTGGTATTTCGTTATCAATTAGGGAATTCTATATACATCAGCACTAGGAAGGAGAAGGTAATGGATTAGATTCGCAGGATGTCTCTTTTCAGAGTAGAGTATTTTGAATGTGGTGCTTTTGGGGATATTCAAGAGAGTATTCAGCAGGTTATGAACCTTAGATAGTGTAGTTTTATGCTTGGGTCTAGGGTGGTGAGTGTGGGTTGAGGAATTGTGATGATTATAGAAAACAAAGAGTATCAAGTTGAAGGTAAATCAGAAGGAAACTCGGATAGATGGGATAGCTTGGTAGTAGGCCGAATCGGTATGATAAAGATATGATTAGTTCTTTGGATGCTTACGAGGTAATGAGTTTCTACAGGTTTTTCATGGCAATTCTCTTGGGTTTTAGTGACCTGCGTAGCTTGGTCGAGTTAGAATAGGATAGAGACTCCTGGTCTGCAGACGCGACAGATATACCTCAAAGTCTCTACTAGATCTCTCTGCATCGAGGATAATACACCTGGGTAGAGTTACCTGGATCTGCACATGAAAAAGATACGGAGAAGGGGCATGAGTATACCACAGAGTTACTCAATAACTGCCAAGCCTAACCTCGGTTGGGTAGTGACGAGGAAGGTTAGGGCCCTACTGAGAATAAACATAATAATAAGTCTTGCAAAAGTATGAAGTAAACAAAAATAAAGAATACAACTATGAAGTAAGACAGGTTATACAAGGCAGCAAATAACACATAGTGAATAAGGTAACACAAAGTAAAACAGCTCAATATCAATACCAACAACAAGGATCTCCCAGGACACAGTCCTGTAGTCCATTTTATCAACTGTCCAAGGAGCTCCCAGGATACTGTCCCGTAGTCCATCATATCAGTATATCCGAAGGATCTCCCGGGATACTATCCCATAGTCCAACTATCAATATGCAGGGGAATCTACCCAGAATCTAACCTGTAGTCCCAAAGTAAATGTGAAGGGGGATCTACCGGGAATCTAACCCATAGTCCCAAAGTAAACAAACAAGGGGGGAGCTACCAGAATTCCACATCCGTAGTCCCAATGTAAATACAACGCAACAGGTAGTTCTAGCCTAACATGCTTCACATAGTACAAATAAAGCAACTTAAGCAAATAGGCAATTTTGAACAACTAAGCATGCTTTTCTAAACTAACACGGGCTATAATTGCAAATAGGATAAAGCAGGTAGGAAAGAAACTCAGTCTAAATATTTAAGTAAAACCGGATTTTCAATAAATAGCTCAAGTACGCGCTCGTCACCTCACGTACAAGGCATTCAATTACCAAATATCATATCCTAAGGGGAAGATCCCCCCCACATGATTAGACAAGCCACTTACCTCGAATTGGCTCCAAAATCAACTCGAAATCACACGTTTTCGACGAGTATCCTACTCCAAATGGCCCAAATCTATTCAATTCAATTACATATCGTAAATAACATCTCAGGCAACTGATTCCACAATTTAATTCGAAGATAAGACGCAAAATTAGGTAAAATGACCAAAATTTCCCTCAGGCCAACATCTCGGAACCGGATGAAATTAACATTTTCAGAACCCTCGTACTCTCAAGAGTCTAACAACATAAAGATGTCTCAAATCGGAGGCCAAACACCCGCTCAAAACTCAATAATTTGGCCTAGGAAGTTTTACCAATTTTCATTCAAAATCCGAAATTAAAGGACAAATTCATGATTAGATTAGTGGGTTACAAGCAAAAAGGAGTTTAGAATCATTACCCAATCGTTGCCCCTGAAAATCCCTCAAAATCTCTCTCAAATCTGAGCTCCCAAGCTTGAGTTTTGGTAAAAAATAGCTAAACCCTCGTTCTGAAATGTTTATATCTGCCCAGGTATTTAATGCATCGCGAACGTGTAGGAAGTCTTGCATTCGCGAAGAAGAAAAATGAAAGCTGCTCAATTTATGCTACGTGAACGCGGAACAAGACTCACGAACGCGGAAGAGAAAAATATAATGGTTCAGAATTGCTCTTCGCGAACGCGTGGCACTGTATGCGAACGCGAAGGGTGGACTTTGCAAAGGTACACAAACGCGAGAGGGGCTATGCGAACACGAAGAGGAAAATAGGCACAACGCTGAGTGCCAAATAACACTAAGAGAATGCGAGGGCTTAGACGCGAATGCGGTGAAGGAAAATGCCAAAGCTTCGCGAACGCGGGGTATTGAACGGAACACAAAGAGGTAACTGGTCCTCCTCCAAAATTACTCTACGCGAATGTGTGGAGTAGGACGCGATCGCGAAGAAGGAAAATGGCATGCAACAGTTGAAGGAATTTTATGCAATTTTAGACAACTCCAAAATGCCCCGTTGAGCATCTGAAACACACCCGAAGCTCCCGGGACCTCAACCAAACCTACAGACATATCCCATAACATCATTCAAACTTGTACCAACCCTTAAACCACCTAAAAAAATGCCGGAAACTCGAATTAACCAATGATTTAAGCCTAAGAACTTCAAATTCTATCAAAATACGCTTTCGATCAAAAACCTAACCAAACCTCGTCCGAATGACCAAAAATTTTACACACACATCCCAAATGACATGATGGAGCTACTGCAGCTTCCAGAATTCCATTCTGACCCTCGGATCAAAATCTCACTATCGGACCGGAAACTTCAAAAATTCAAACTTTGGCATTTCAAGCCTAAATCAGCTACGGACCTCCAGAACACATTTCGAACATGCTTCTAACCCAAAATCACCTAACAGAGCTAACAAAACCATAATATTTCCATTCTGAGGCCATCTTCACCCTGTTCCAACTATGGAAAAATTTCCAACATGTAAGCTTTCATTTAGGGACTAAGTGTCCCAAAACTCTCTGAAATTCAAAACCGAACATCTCGACAATTCAAATTAGCATAAATAGATTGAGGGAAAGAAGTTAATAAGGGACCGTGATGTAAATTCTTTAGATGACCGGTTGGGTCGTCACATCCTCCTACAGTTAAACATTCGTTCGTCCTCGAACGAACATAGAGACATACCTGAAGTAGTGAAAAGATGAGGGTAACTGCTACGCATATCTTGCTCGGTCTCCCAAGTCGCCTCCTCGGCCGGCTGACCCCGCCACTGAACCTTTACTGAAGCAATGTTCTTTGACCTCAACTTTCTGATCTGCCTGTCCAATATAACCATTGGCTCCTCAACATAGGATAGATCCTTGGCCAACTGGACTGAACTGAAATCCAACATGGGCGATGGGTCACCGTGATATCTCCAGAGCATCGAAACATGAAATACAGGATGAACTCCTGCCAAGCTGGGAGGTAAGGCAAGCTCATAAGCAACCTTCACAACACGCCTCAATACCTCAAAAGGGCCAATAAATCTCGGATTCAACTTCCCTTTCTTCCCAAATCTCATAACGCCCTTCATAGTCTAAACCCGAAGTAGAACCCGCTCTCCAACCATATACGAAACATCACGAACCTTCTTGTCCGCGTAGCTCTTCTATTTGGACCGGGCTATACAGAGTCTATCCTGAATCACCTTAACCTTGTCCAATGCGTCCTGAACCAACTCTGTGCCCAATAGTCTGGCCTCACCCGGCTCAAACCAACCCACCAGAGATCTACACCTCCTATCATATAAAGACTTATACGGCACCATCTAAATGCTGGACTGATAACTGTTGTTGTAAGCAAACTCCGCCAATGGCACGAACTGATCCTAAGACCCTCTAAACTCAATCACACACGCATGGAGCATATCCTCAAGAATCTATATAGTACGCTCAGACTGTCCGCTTGTATGGGGGTGAAATGTTGTGCTTAACTCCACCCGAGTACCTAACTCCTGATGCACGGCTCTCCAGAACCACGATGTAAACTGAGTACCTCTGTCTAAAATAATAGAAACTGGAATACTATGTAGACGAACGATCTACCGGATATAAATCTCTGCCAACCGCTCCGATGAATAAGTGGTACACACAGGAATAAAATGAGCAGAATTGGTCAACCGATCCACAATAACCCAAATGGCATCAAACTTCTTCAAGGTCCATGGGAGTCCAGATACAAAGTCCATGGTGATGCGCTCCCATTTCCACTCAGGAATCTCTATCTGTTGAAGCAACCCACCCGGTCTCTGGTGCTCATACTTCACCTACTGGCAGTTGAGGAATCTAGATACATACCCAACTATATCTTTCTTCATCCGCCTCCACCAATAGTGCTGCCTCAAATCCTGATACATCTTCGCGGCAAACGGATGGATGGAATACCGCGAACTATGGGCCTCTGCTAAAATCAACTCTCGAAGCTCATCAATATTGGGCACACAAATCTGACCTTGCATCCTCAATACCCCATCATCTCCAATGGTCACATCTCTGGCATCACCATTCTGAACCTTATCTTTGAGGACAAATAAATGAGGGTTATCATACTGCTGCTCCCTGATACGATCAAATCAAGAAGACCGGGAAACCACACAAGCTAGAACCCGACTGGGCTCTGAAAGATCCAATTTCACGAACTGGCTAGCTAAGGCCTGAACATCCATCGCCATAGGCCTCTCAAATGCTGGTAAATATGCTAAACTCCCCAAACTCTTCGCCTGGCGACTCAAGGCATTTTCCACCACATTGGACTTGCCCGAGTGATATAGAATAGCAATATCATAGTCCTTCAGCAACTCTAACCACCTCCTCAGGCACAAATTTAGATCCTTCTGCTTGAACAAATGCTGCAAACTCCGGTGGTCAGTATAGATCTCACAAGGCACACCGTACAAATAATGTTGCCAGATCTTCAAGGCATGAACAATAGCAACTAACTCAAGGTCGTGGACAGGTTAATTCTTCTCATGTATCTTCAACTGTTTGGACGCGTAGGTAATAACCTTACCGTCCTGCATTTATACCGCTCCAAGACCAACCCGCGAGGCATCAGAATAAACTGTATAAGACCCCGAACCAGTAGGCAATATCAAAATTGGGGATGTAGTCAAAGCTATCTTGAGCTTACTCCTTTGTCCACTGAAATGGGGCACCCTTTTGGGTCAATCTAGTATAGGGGCTGCAATCGATGAAAATCCCTCCACAAAATGACGTTAGTAGCCCGCCAAACCAAGGAAACTGCGAATCTCTATAGCTAAGGACAGCCTAGGCCAACTCTACACGGCCTCTATCTTCTTTGGGTCCATCCGAATGCCCTCAGTCGATACCACGTGGCCTAAGAATGCCACAGAACTCAAACCAAACTCACATTTTGAGAACTTTGCATATAACGTCTTCTCTCTCAGGGTCTGAAGCACGGTCCACAGGTGCTGCTCATGATCTTCCCGACTCCGGGAATACACCAGAATATCATCAATAAAAATAATACAAACGAGTCAAGATACGGCCTGAACACACTGTGCATCAAATGCATAAAAGCTGTTGGGGCATTGGTCAGCCCAAATAACATAACAAGGAACTCGTAATGACCATACCGAGTCCTGAAGGCAGTCTTTGGGATATCTGGCTCCCGAATCTTTAATAAATGGTAACCTGAGCACAAGTCAGTCTTAGAAAACACCTGTGCGCCTTGAAGCTGGTCAAACTGATCATCAATATGAGGCAAATGATAATGGTTCTTCACCGTAACCTTGTTCAACTGGCGATAATCAGTACACATGCACATAGAACCATCCTTTTTGTTCACAAACAAGAAAAGAGCACCCCAAGGTGAGACACTGGGTTGAATAAAACCCTTATCAAGCAATTCCTGCAACTGATCCTTCAACTCCTTCAACTCAGGAGGAGCCATACGATACAGAGGAATGGAAATGGGCTGAGTGCCCAGCAATAAATCAATATCTCTATCGGGCGGCATGCCCAGATCAGCTGGAAATACATCGGGATAATCCCGTACCACTGTGACTGAATCAACAGAAGGGGTATCAGCACTAATATCTCTCACATAAGCTAAATACGTGGCACACCCCTTCTCAACCATATGCTAAGCTTTAAGGAAAGAGATAACTCTACTGGGAGTGTGATCTAAAGTACCCCTCCACTCAACACGCGGAATACCTGGCATAGCCAGCATCACGGTCTTGGTGTGACAATCAAGAATAGAAAAATAGGGCAACAACCAGTCCATGACGAAGATAACATCAAAATCAACCATACCGAGTAATAATAAATCTGCTCTGGTCTCAAAACCACAAATAGTAACCAGACATGACCGATAAACGCGATCCATAACAAGAGAATCCCCTACAGGAGTAGAAACATAAATAGGGGCACTTAAAGAATCTCAAGGTACACCCAAATACGGAGCAAAGTATGAAGACACATAAGAGTAAGTAGAGCTCGGATCGAATAGATTTGATGCCTCTCTGTGACAAACCAGTATAATACCTGTAATGGACTGAGTTGGAGGCAACAACCTCGGTACGAGCAGGAATAGCATAATATCTGGCCTGGGGCTCTCTCTCGAGGGTCACCTCTACCTCCCCGACCTTCGCCCCTAGCCAGCTGGGCAGATAGGGTAGCAGCTGGAGCTGTGATCATGGCCTGAGAACTCTGAGGAGCACGCTGTGGCTGAGTAATCTATGAAAATGCACCCCTACCAAGTCTGGGGCAATCCCTAACCATATGGTGTGTATCACCACACTCGAAACAAGCTCTGGGAGGATGCGGTGGCTGTGACTGACTAGGGCCAGGTCTGTTAGACAGACCTTTGAAAGCACCCCGTGCAGGTGGCACGCTAGAAACTGGAGGTACATAGTAAGGCTCCTGAGGTTTAGGCAGAGCTAGAGCACTGCTGGCTGCTGGAAGAGCTGAATGGACGGGAAAACCCACATAACCCCTACCATGACGACCTGCTGCTGGGGTACCGACACCAGAGTAGTGGCCCGACTCTCGAGGCCTCTTGGACTCTCTCTCCTCTCGCTCCCTGGCGAGCATACCCTTGATCCTCCTAGCAATGCTCACTACCTGCTGATAAGGAATGTCCATCTACAACTCTCGAGCCATGCTAGATCTGATAGGTGGGATAAAACCCTCAATAAACCTACGAACTCTCTCACGGACTATAGCAACCAAGGCCGGTGCGTGGCTGGCCAACCTGGTATAATGGATAGCATACTCCAAAATGGTCATAGCACCCTGGCGCAAATGCTCAAACTCTGTGCGTCATCCATTCCTGAGACTCTAAGGGACAAACTCTCTTATGAATATATATGAGAATTAGGTCCAGGTCAGTGAAGCAGCCTCGGCTGGACTATCTATCTCATAAGTACGCCACCAATCATAGGCGGCTCCCCAAAGCTAGAAGGCAGTAAAGGAAACCCCGCTAGACTCTGCTATGCCCATAGTGCAAAAACTACGGTGGCACTCCTCTAGAAATTCCAAGGCATCGTCTAATGGTAATCCACTGAATACCGGAGGATCATACTTCTTGAACCTCTCAAGTCTCCGCTGCTCGTCCTCTGAAGCAGCTGACCCATCCTTGGGCTGAACTGGAACTGCAGGCGGTGCGGGAATAATCTCGGGAACCTGATCAGCATGCACTCGGTGCTCAGGAGTGCGGGCGGTGGGAGTCTATACTCCTCCCCCAGCCTGGGATGTGGTGGCAGCAAGGGGAAGCAACCCAGCCTGAGCCAAGGTGGTATATATACTCATGAACTGAGCCAAAGTTTCCTGAAGAGCTGGAGTAGTAGTGGAAGTAGTAGGCGTGCCAGGCGCCTGGGCTCCGATTGGATCTGCCGATGGTGCCTCGGTGGTATCTCACGCAAGTGCTCTTGCTGCACCACGTGCGCGTCCTCGACCTCTACCTTGGCCCCGGCCTCTGAAGGCTACAGTAGGGGGCAAGGGTGCCTGATCATCCCGAGTAGCACGTGTCCTCACCATTTGTGAGAGAATAGAAGACAAAAGTTTAGAATGGTGATGTCAAAATATCGCACAACAAGGAAATCAAATAAAGTGAAAATTTTCCTAATAGTTACATAGCCTCTCGTAGATAAGTACAGACGTCTCCATACCGATCAGCAAGACTCTAATAAATTGGCCTATGTTCCGTGACTCCTATGAACCTAGAGCTCTGATACCAACTTGTCACGACCCCAGTTCGCCCTTCGTGAACATGTCGTGATGGCACCTAGTCCCTACTACTAGGTAAGCCTAACAATACGGAAACAATATAACTTGTGGAAACAAATAAATAAAACTGAACCAACTAGAAATAAATCTGTATATAAATGTCGCTCGACATATGCAACTCAATAACGCAGAAGTCTACAATATCATCCCAAAACCAGAAAACTCATGGGAACACAGGATAACGAATTGTAATACACTGCTCTATCTCCAGAATGTCTAAAACAACAGCATGAAAGGAAAGGCTAACTGCTAAAGCTAGAATAGATAGAGATTCCTGGTCTGCGGACGCGGCAGATGTACCTCGAACTCTCTGCTAGATCTCTCTGCCTCGAGGATAATGCACCTGGGTAGAGCTACCAAGATCTGCACATGAAAAACATGCGGAGAAGGGGCATAAGTACACTACAGCGGTACTTAGTAAGTGCCAAGCCTAACCTCGGTTGGGTAGTGACGAGGAAGGTCAGGGCCCTACTAAGAATAAACATAATAATAAGCCTTGCAACAGTATGAAGTAAATAGAAATAAATAGTACACCTATGAAGTAAGACAGGTTATACAAGGCAGCAAATAACAAACAGTGAATAAGGTAACATGAAGTAAAACAGCTCAATATCAATACCAACAACGAGGATCTCCCAGGATACCGTCCTGTAGTCCATTTCATCAACTGTGCAAGGATCTCCCAGGATACCGTTCCGTATTCCATCGTATCAGTATTCTAAAGGATCTCCTGAGATACCGTCCCGTAGTCCAACTATCAATGTACAGGGGAATCTACCAGGAATCTAACCCATAGTCCCAAAGTAAATGTGCAGGGGAATCAATCGGGAATCTAACCCGTAGTCCCAAAGTAAACAAACAAGGGAGGGAGCTACCGGAATCCCACATCCGTAGACCCAATCTAACTACGCAGTCATAACAAGAAGATATTCAGAAATTAAGTTCAAAAATACAAGGCAACAGGTAGTTCTAGCCTAATATGCTTCATGTAGTACAAAGAAAGCAACTTAAGCAAATAGGCAATTTAGATCAACTAAGCATGATTTTCTAAACAAACACAGGCTATAATTGCAAATTGGATAAAGCAGGTAGGAAAGAAAGTCAGTCTAAATATTTAAGTAAAACTAGATTTTCAACAATTAGCTCAAGTACGCGCTTGTCACATCACGTACAAGGCATTCAATTACCAAATATCATATCCTAAGGGGAAGGTCTCCCACACAAGGTTAGACAAACCACTTACCTCGAACCGGCTCCAAAATCAACTCAAAACCACACATTTTCCATGAGTATCTGACTCCAAATAGCCCAAGTCTATTCAATTCAATCACATATCGTAAATAACATCTCAAGCAAATGATTCTACTATTTAATTCAAAGCTAAGACGCTAAATTAGGTAAAATAAAAAAAATTCCCCTCAGGACAACATCTTGGAATTGGATGAAATTAATATTTTTAGAACCCTCGTACTCTCACGAGTCTAATCATATAAAGATCTCTCAAATCGGAGGTCAAACACCCACTCAAAGCTCAATAATTTGGTCTGGGAAGTTTTACCAAATTTTCATTCAAAATCTGAAATTAAAGGAAGAATTCATGATTAGATTAGTGGGTTACAAGCAAAAAGGAGCTTAGAATCATTGCCCAATCGTTGCCCCTGAAAATCCCTCGAAATCTCTCTCAAATCCGAGCCCCCAAGCTTGAATTTTGGTAAAAATGGCTAAACCCTCATTTTGAAGTATTTATATCTGCCCAGGTATTTAATGCATCGCGAACGCGTAGGAACTCTCGCAATTGCGAAAAAGAAAAATGAAGGCTACTCAATTTATGCTACGCGAAAGCGGAACCAGACTCGCGAACGCGGAAGAGAAAAATGTAATGGTTCAGAATTGCTCCTCGCGAATGCGTGGCACTGTACGCGAATGCGAGGGATGGACTTTGCAAGGTACGCGAACGCGAGAGGGCGTATACGAACGCAAAGAGGAAAATAGGCACATCCCTCAATGCCAAATAACACAACGCGACTGCGAGGGCTTAGACGCGAATGTGGTGAAGGAAAATGCCAAAGCTTCGCGAACGCGTGGTATTGAACGCAAATGCGAAGAGGTAACTGGTCCTCCTCCAAAATTACTCTACTCGAACGCGTGGAGTAGGACGCAATCGCGAAGAAGGAAAATGGCCTGCAAGAGCTGAAGGAATTTTCTGCAATTTTACACAACTCCAAAATGCCCCGTTGAGCATCCGAAACACACCTGAGGCCCCCGGGACCTCTACCAAACCTACATACATATCCCATAACATCATTCAAACTTGTACCAACCCTTAAACCACCTAAAACAATGTCAGAAACCCGAATTAACCAATGATTTAAGCGTAATAACTTCAAATTCTATCAAAACACGCTTTCGATCAAAAACCTAACCAAACCTTGTCCGAATCACCTTAAATTTTGCACACACATCTCAAATGACATGATGGAGCTATTGCAACTGCCGGAATTCCTTTCCGACCCTCGGATCAAAATCTCATTATTTGACCGAAAACTTCAAAAATTCAAACTTCGGCATTTCAAGCCTAAATCAGCTACGGATTTCCAAAACACATTCTGAACATGCTTCCAACCCCGAAATCACCTGATGGAGCTAACGGAACCATTAGATTTCCATTCCGAGGCCGTCTTCATACTGTTCGACTACGAGCAACTTTTCAACACTTAAGCTCTCATTTAGGGATTAAGTGTCCCAAAACTCTCCAAAACTCAAAATCGAACATCCCAGCAATTCAAATTAGCATAAATAAATTTGGAAAAAGCAGTTAAAAGGAGATCGGGGCATAAATTCTTAAGGCGACCGGTCTGGTCGTCACATTGGTGTTCTTTATCTTTATTATTTTCGGGTTTGCCTCTTCCTCGATATAACAAAATGCAACAGTATTTGGGTTTTCTTGACCATGTAATCTCCTTTTTGATTCAGTGTGAACATGCTTACCATGTCGTGGCAAAGTATAATTATGTGTTTCTATGTTAAATTTAGCAATTCTTATCTTTAGTTTATATTATGTTCTTATCTGATTGTATGTCAGTTTTGGTTTAGTCCTGTTAGTTTGGAAAAGTCAACCGGATGTTGACTTATGAGTTAAAACGCTTGGAATGGATTTTTGATGATTCGACTAGTTTCGGGGGATGATTTGTGACTTAGGATCGCAATCAGAATTGAATTTGGAGGTCCGGTGTAGAATTAGGCTTGAGTCGACTAAGGTTGGATTTTGGCGAATTTCGGATGGTAGGTGAGATTTTGATCCGAGGGTTCGAATGAAATTTCGAGAGTTGCAGTAGCTCCGTTAGGTAATTTTTGATATGCGTGCAAAGTTTCAGGTCATTCGGAGGTGGTTAGGCCGGGTTTTAGATCAAATGCAAGTTTCGAAAGTTTTAGTTTAACTTATTCTTGAATTCGTGGTAATTCGATGATTTTGATGTTGGTACAATTATAGGGGTATCAAATTACTGAGTCATACCATTAAAGTATGGGAGAGGGTTATTGAAGCGAGGGTGAGGATGACAGTGTCTGTATCCGACAACCAGTTTGGGTTCATGCCGGGCCGTTCTGCCACAAAAGTTATACACCTTGTTAGGAGGTTTATGGAACTGTACAGAGAGAGAAAGAAGCATCTGCACATGGTGTTTATTGACCTAGATAAAGCGTATGACAAGGTTCCTAGAGAATTTCTCTAGAGATGCTTGGAGACAAAAGGTGTGTTGTTTCCCTATATTATGGCGATTGAGGACATGTATGTTGGGGCTAAGACTCAGGTTAGGACAGTAGGAGGCGACTCTGAGCATTTTCCGGTTGAGATGGGGTTACACCAAGGCTCTGCGCTCAGTTTGTTCTTATTCGCCCTGGTGATTTATGCATTAACAAACCATATTCAAGAGGAGGTGCCATGGTGCATGCTATTTGCCAATGACATAGTTCTGATTGATGAGTTATAAGCTAGTGCTAACGAGAGATTAGAAGTTTTGAGACAGACTCTTAAGTCTAAAGGTTTCAAGATGAGCAAAACGAAGATGGAATACCTGGTGTATAGTTCAGCACTGAGCCGAGGGAAGTGGGCATGGATGTGAGGCTTGAATCACAGGTTGTCCCAAGTAGAGGCAGCTTGAAGTACCTTGGGTTGGTTATCCATGGAGGAGGGGAGATCAATGAGGATGTCATACACTGTATTGGGGTAGGATGGATGTAGTGGAGGTTAGCATATGGAGTTTTTTGTGACAAGATAGCGCCAACGATACTCAAAGGTAAGTTCTATAAAGCGGTGGTTAGACCGACCATGATGTACGAGGCTGAGTGTTGGCCTGTTAAGAACTAACATATCCAAAAGATGAAAGTAGCATAAATGAGGATGTTGAGGTGGATGTGCGGGCACACTAGGTTGGACAAGATTAGAAATGATGATATTCGAGAGAAGGTGCATATGGCTCCCATTGATGACAAGATGCGGGAAGCGAGGCTCAGATGGTTCGGACATGTACAGAGGAGAAGCCCTGATGCTCCATTAAGGAGGTGTGAGTGACTAGTGGTAGAGGTCACAAAAAGAGGTAAAGGTTAGCCTAAGAAATATTGGGGAGAAGTGATCAGGCAGGATATGTCAAGGCTTCCGATTTTCGAGGACATGACACTTGATAGGAAGTTGTGGATATTACGGTTGTAGGCTAGGAGGTAGTTGAGTCTTGCATTACCCTGTTTTTTTGTAAGCCTAGTCTGGTGGGGTTTTTATCTGAAATAGCTAGGAGCATTGTCGTGTCTTACTATTTTCTCTTTCGGTGCAGGACCTATTTACTAGCCATCATTTTTGTGTCGCATTTTTCCTTATGAATTTTATGTTCCAATTTTTTCTATGATCTCTGTGGTGAAACTAATATTCTCTCCTTTTGTTTTTCTTATTTTCTTGAGTTGAGGTTCTTCCGAAAAGAGCCTCTCTACTCCTTCGCGGTAGGGGTAAGGTCTGCGCACATACTACCCTCCCCAGACCCAAATTGTGGGATTTTACTAGGTTGTTGTTGTTGTTATTATTTTGTTAATGCATGGAGGGTGATGCCTTGCCGTATTCTAATATTGATAATGCACGAAGGGCGATGCCGTGCCATGTTATGAGATAGTTAATGCACGAAGGGTGATGTCGTGTTGTTTTTGTTGTTTCATATGGTAAGGACGAGAGTAAAAGCACGAAGGGTGATATCGTGTACATGTTGCTATGTTATTATTTCTGTTGGTCTAAAGCACAATATTTACTGTGTTCCTGTACTGTACTATTTTCAGAATTTGGTATTCCCCTCAGCATGTTTTCCACTTTCCCGTTATTATCTATTGAATTTATATTATTGTTATTTTTCTCGTATATGATCTAACTGCACAGGTTCATGTTATTTGTCGTGTCCTAGCCTCGTCACTACTTCGACGAGGTTAGGTTTGGCACTTACCAGTACATGGGGTCGATTGTACTGATACTGCAATCTACACTTTCTATGCAGATTTCGGTGCCGAACCTCATTGATTAGAGTTAGGTTGCTGCCTTCAGTCCATCAGGAGACCCAAGGTAGATTTGTCGGCGTTCGCGGACCTTGGACTCCTTCCTTCTATCTTAGGTTTTACTATTTTGCTTCATTATGAGAACAGATGTATTTTCTTTAAACTAGCATTTGTTGAAACTCTTAGAAGTTCGCGGATTATGACACCAGCTCTATGGATATTCGTGTTTTAGTATTTTAAATTGTTATAAATTTTTTGCACTTCTTATTTATTTAGTTTAAATCATTATTAATTACTGTTTGGTTAGAGATTAGCATGTTAGATCTGCATCTGTTGGCTTGCCTAGCATTTTAAGAGTTAGGCGCCATTACGATCCCAACGGTAGAAATCCGAGTCATGACATTAAATGAAAGAGATTCAAGGTCTACGGGCGCCAAGGCAACTACCTTAATAGTCTTTGAATGGATAAAGCTCCAAAGTATGACTACAACCGACTCAATGTACTTAATAATTAACAATAATAACATTGGGCTGAAAGCAGTGATGAGCTAATAAAGGCACATTCCAAATCAAGATTACAACAGTACAAATATGATAGTAATATCTCATAGAAACTCATAACCAGATGGTACAACGTACATGAATGTAGACATGGTTTCAAGTTCAACAGTTTAAACTCAACACAGATGAAGTATGCCAAGCATGACTGATATAAGGAATGTTACATCTCTATATCTACATGTCAAATGTGCATGTCACATGCAATGCATCACAATGATAACCACGTGTACTCCCACTCTCATAGTACTCAATCTGACGGCCTCAACTCTCACTCATGACACTCAGTCACTCAGTACTATACGGCACCTGCGCTCATTGCTAGTAGGTTAGACTCCGGAAGGTCAGATCTTGCCCAAGCGCTAATATAAAGCCTATTTTGCCTGCTGCAGTGTGCAGCCCAATCAATAATAATATAACCTAGCCTGATGCAGCATGCAACCTGATTCATATAATAATAATATGTATAAAGTCCAAAAAGGATTGTTGCAGCATGCAGCCCGATCCATAGCCTCTCTCACAACATGGCTCTTAGACCCCAACTCAGTCATCAATCTCTCCATCCCTTACAAGGTAGGGTTAGCCCCTTTATATAGGAAGGGTTCGGTTATAAATACATATCTATCTTAATTACGAAATAAGGAGATGGAATATATTGTGTCTTTATGATCTCGGGGTCTAGAGGCATTTACTCGAGATGTCTTGATAGCGAGAAATCAGTCCCTCTACTTTCACTGCGCACAGATAGTCTCCGCGTTTCTTGGAGTGAAGGAGATGAGAAATGGTTCTCAACCCTTTCTTATTCTGATGTTCTTAGATACCAGATATTAAGGCGTGTTTCACATACCGTTCCTGCAGATTTCTACATTGACTGCGGTGGTTGTCTCTCTTCAATATGCCCAGGATGCTTTTATAAATACTTACTTCTCCCCTTTTAGATTCCCTTTTGCGTTTAAAACCCTCAGCGAGGTTTTCTTCCCCTTATTTTTCATTCCTTCTCAGGAATTCAAGCCCCGCCCTTTTTCTCCTCTCCCTAAATTCGCCTAAGGATGATGAATGCTACAATTTCTGCTTCTCAGGAGGTTGCTGGCTCATCCTCCTCATTTTTCTCTTGGGGTGAAGTGGCTACTCCGCACCGTGCTGAGGAGTGCGTTCTGGGACCTTTTGTGATAGCCTCCAATTTTAGGGTCGAGAGGCCCTTCCCGGAATCAGGGTGCCGTGAGCCCGTGACTCGATATGATAGCTCTATAATGGATATCAAAATAGTGAAGGTGGACTACTGCTGGGGAGATTCCGTGCTTAAGAAGATCCCCCATCGGGATGGAGATATTATGGCTCACAAAGCTAGCTTTCTGCGTGTGTATACCTATCCATTTTCTTTGGGGCCAGTAGGGCCGTCCTCACCCCTGATTGAACCAATGATTCTTGACTTCTGCCAAAATTACCAGGTGATCCTAGGTCAATCCACCCTTCGTTTTGTTGCATGGTTTATATGGTCACGCACTACACGAGCATGACAGATGGGATTCCCTTCACCCTAAACCATTTGATCCGGATGTATAGCCATCTCCTGCTTCACAGAGGTCTAATCAAGCTTCGGTGTCGAGCTTTGAGGTCCCTTTTTTCCCCTACCGAGGAATTAGATGATGCTTGGTTAAGCTGATTAATTCGAGTGAGGACATCTGATCTGATTCCAGCTAAAAGGATTTCGTTCCCTGAGAAATGGAATGCTGGGCGTAAGTAGTTGTGGTGCCCTTGCCCCCCTCCCCTCCTACTTTCTTTTTGTAACTTTTCTTCATGCATCTAACTCTACCTTTTTTGTCCTTTTATCTGCGGCGATTTACCCGATGCGGTGGCGGACCTTCGGGGTTATGTTTGTTGTCTGGTGTTTTGACGCATTCGTGCAATTCTGCATTAGCGAGGTGTTAGTAGCTTTCTCTTTTCCATGCTTTTAACATCTACATTTATACAGGTCCGGTGGGAACCCTACTGGTAAAGGAGGCACCGTCTGTTGGAGGGGACTCTCAGATGCATGATGAGAAGGGGAAGAGGAAGGAGAACGTGCCAATTGAGTTGCCGGAACCCAATAGTAGCAGAGTGTAAGGTTCCGATGTTGACCCTTTGGCTCTAGTACCCGAGGCGACGGAAAATCCTCTGTTGAAGGTGAGGGGGAAAGTAGTTTTTTGGCACCTTTGAAGAATGCTTGAGGATGATCGGGCTCACAAATATCATGCTAATCAGCCCAAATAATAGTACATGATGCAACAATAATTTACAATTGAGAGATATAATATTCAAATGATGAATGTGACTTAGTACATAATTGCAATTTAAGCAAATAATTCAATAACAGAAATAACATCAGCGGGTCCCAACAGAACATGCATGTAGCCTAAACAGGATTTTCTAACATGGATTTCAGTTCAATTACTCTAACACGTAGGGATTACATGAATAGAAACAAGGGTTGATGACTATATAGTACCATAAAATCGACCACGTCACAATTATTACGGTGCACGCCTACACGCCCGTCACCCAGCATGTGTGTCACATCAACACCAACCACGTAACACGTATTTCTAGGATTCATATTCTGAGAATCACATTTAGAAGTATTACTTACCTCAAACCGTGATCTCCACTCTAACAAGCCCTTGACTCGCAAATGGCCCTCTGAACGACTCGAATCTAGCCACAAATAACTTAACACAATGAACACAAGCTATAGGAATCAACTCCATATGAATAAGCTAAGTTCTTTAATAAATGTCAAAAATTCACTCAAAAAGTTAACCCCAAGCTGACATCTCGAAATCCGACAAAATTAACAAAATCCAAACACACATTCAATAACGAGTCCACCATACCAAAATTACCCAATTTGGTATTAAATCGCCACTCAAATCCCTAAATTTTATTCTCCAACCCCTAGTCCAAAATTTCCAAAATTCCACCTTAAAAACACAAAGTCTAGGTGGAAAATTCAATGGGTATTCAATATTAGTAGATAAAAACAATCAAAAGTTGCTTACCTCTTGAAATCTAAAAAAATCCCTCTCAAAACTCGCCTCCAACTGAGATTACAAAGTCCAAAAATGAAGAAATCCCGAAACTCTTTGAATTTATATTTTGCCCAGGCCTTTCGCACACACAGACCAAAAATCCACTTCTGCGGAACTGCATCTACAGTTCAATCTCCGCACCTACAGAACTCACTTAGGCCCCCGACTAACCACACATGCGGCTGGAAGCACGCATCCGCAAGGCCACCCCTGCAGTCCGCTCCTCGCTTCTATGCTTCCACGCCTGCATGAACCAATTTGCTTTTCTAAATCCAGCCACACCTACCCAATCCCGCATTTGCAGAGCCTCGTCATAATTGTGGACTTGTAGATGCGAAAACCCTCTTGGCTCGCTTTTGTGGTCTCGCACCAGCGACCATAGTCTTCGTTGGTGCGATTGTACCAGACCTGGAGCTCTTTAGCAACTTTCCCAAGTCCAAACTCAATCGAATATCAACCCGAATCACTCCCCAAGCTCCCGGGACCCTATCAAAATATTCCAACAAGTCCTAAAGAACAATATGAACTTAGTCGAGGCCTCCAATCACATCAAAAACATGAACCACACCTTAATCAAAGCCTATTGAAACTAACAAATATTCAAGTTCTACAATCGATGCGAAAACCTATCAAATCAAATCCGATTAACCTCAAATTTTGCACACAAGTCGTAAATGAAAAAACGAACCTATTTTAACTCCTAGACAAAAATTCAAGCTCGGTAACCATAAAGTCAACTATCAGTCAAACTTCTATTTTCTCAACTTTCGGAAATTAAAGCCAAAATCACCTACGAATCTCCAAATCAATATCTGGACACACTCCTAAGTCCAGAATTACCATATACAGCTATTGGAACCATCAAAACTCCATTTTTGAGTCATTTACACATAAGTCAACATCCACTCTTTCCACTTAGGCTTCCAACCTTGGGACTAAGTATCCCTATTCATTTCGAAACATCCCCGAAACTAAAACGACTACCCCGAAAAGTCACATAATAAAAAATGATCTTGCAGTACGAAATAAATGGAGGGAATGGGCTATAATACTGAAAATGACCGGGTAAGTCATTATATTCTCCCTCTCTTAAACAAACGTTCGTCCTCGAACGAGTCAAGAATTATACCTGAAGTCTCAAATAAGTGTGGATATCTGCTCTGCATCTTAGCTCGATCTCCCAAGTAGCCTCCTCGACTAGTTAACCTCTCCACTAAACCTTCACTAAAGATTTATTCTTCGACCTCAACTTTCGTACATGTCGGTCAAAAATGGCCACCGGCTCCACATCATAAGTCAGATCCCCATCTAACTGAACTGTGCTGAAATCCAAAACATGAGACAGATCGCCAAAATACTTTTGAAGCATGGAAACACGAAACACTGATGAACACTCGATATATCCTCTCAAGAACCTCAAATGGGCCAACGTATCGAGGGATCAACTTGCCTTCTTAACGAATCTTATAACACCCTTCATAGGCAAAACTCTAAGCAGTACCTTCTCCCCTACTAAGTGGGCAACATCATGAACCTTCCGATCAACATAACTCTTCTGTCTAGACTGCATTGTGCGAAGACAATCCCGAATCAACATAACCTTGTCCAAAACATCCTGAACCAAGACAATATCCAATGGCATAGCCTCACCCGACTCAAACCAACCATTTGGACATCGATATCGTCTCCCATACAAAGCCTCATACGGAGCCGTCTGAATACTCGATTGTAGGTGTTGTTGTAGGAAAACTCTGCAAGCAGCTAAAATTGATTCCATGAAATCCCGAAATCCATGACACAAGCGCATAGCATATCATCCAATATCTGAATAGTGCACTTGGACTGTCCATCCGTCTAAGGGTAGAATGTTGTACTCAACTCAACTTGTGTGCCTAACTCTCTCTGCACTGCTCTCTAAAATTGCAATGTAAATTGTGTGCCCCTATCTAAAATGATGGACATCGCCACACTATGAAGGCGAACAATTTTGCGAATATAGATCTCAGCCAACCGTTCTGAAGAATTAGTAGTCCAACTGGAATGAAATGTGTGGACTTGGTCAATAGGTCTACAATCACCCAAATCACATCAAACTTCCTCGAAGTCCGTGGGAGCCCAACTAAGAAGTCCATGCTAATACGTGCCCATTTTTACTTCAGAATCTCAACCCACTGAAGCAAACCGCCCGACCTCTGATGCTCGTACTTCACCTGCTGATAATTAAAGCACCAAGCTACAAACCCTACTATATCTTTCTTCATCCTCCTCCACCAATAGTGCGGACTCAAGTACTAATACATCTTTGCGGCCCCCGGATGAATGGAATACTAAAAACTGTGGGCCTCCTCAAGAATCAGCTCATGTAACCCATCTACATTGGACACATAAATCCGAGCCTACATCCATAATACCCTATCATCCCCAATAGAAACCTCCTTGGCATCACCATGCTGAAATGTGTCCTTAAGGATAAGTAAATATGGGTCATCATACTGACGCTCTCTGATGCGATCATATAAGGAACACCAAGAAACCACACAAGCTAGAACCTAACTAGGCTCCAAAACATCTAACCTCACGAACTGATTGGCCAAGGCCTGAACATATGGTTCAAGCAGTCTCTCACCAATAGGAATAAATGCAAGGCTACCCATACTCACCATCTTTCTACTCAAGGTATCATCCACCACATTGGCCTTCCCCGGATGATACAAAATGGTGATATCATACTCCTTTAGCAGCTCCAACCATCTTTGTTGCCTCAAATTTAGATCCTTTCATTTGAACAAGTATTGAAGACTTTGATGATCCATAAATACCTTACAAGACCGTAGTGATAATGACTCCAAATTTTCAATGCATGAAGATGACTTCCAACTATAAATCATAAACAAGGTAGTTCTTCTCATAGGGCTTCAACTGGAGTGAAGCATAAGTAATCACTCTACCCCCATACATCATGACAAACCTAATACCAATCCGAGAACCATCACAATACACTATATAAGAACCTGACGATAAAGCTAAAAGTAGAATTGAAGTTGTGGTCAAGGCAGTCTTGAGCTTCTAAAAGCTCTTCTTACACTCATTCGACCACCTAAAAGGCGCACCCTTCTAGTTTTACCTGGTTAAAGGCGCTACAATGGACAAGAAACCCTCGATGAAGCAACGATAATATCAAGCCAAAACGAGAAAACTCTGAATCTCAGCAGTTGAGAACTGTTTGGGCCAACTCTTAACTGCATCTATCTTCTTTCGAGCTACCTTAATCCCTAACTAGACACCACGTTCCTTAAGAAAGGCACAAAACTGAGCCAGAACGCACACTTGGAGAACTTGGCATAAAACTTCTCCTCTGTCAAACTCAAATATTGTGCATGCTCCTCTTGGCTACATAAGTACACTAGGATATCATTAATAAATATTATGATAAATGAATCAAGATATGGCTGGAATACATTATGCATTAGATGAATGAATACTGCTGGGTGTTAGTTATCCCAAAAGACATAACAAGGAACTTATAGTGACCATATCGGGTCATAAATGTCGTCTTCAGAATATTCGAGTCTCGAATCTTCAATTGGTGATACCAGACCTCAAATCATTCTTAGAGAATATTGTAGCTCCCTAAAGTTGGCCAAATAAGGCATCAATGCACGACAAAGGGTACTTGTTATTAATTGTAACTTTGTTAAACTGCCTATAGTCAACGCATATCCGCATAGTACTGTCCTTCTTCTTCATAAATAGAACCGGTGCACCCCAAGGTGACATAGTAGGCCTGATGAACCCCTTATCAAAAAGCTCCTAAAACTGCTCTTTTAATTGTTTCAACTCTGTTAGTGCCATATGGCATGGAGGAATAGAAATGTGCTAAGTTCCTAACACCAAGTCAATACCAAAATTAATATCCCTGTCGGATGGCATGCCTGGGAGGTCTATAAGAAACACATATAGAAAGTCTCACAGTATCGGAACAGAATCAATAGTAGGAGTATCAACACCAACATCCCTCATAAAAGTCAAATATGATAAACACCCCATCCCAACCATCCGTTGGGCCTTCAATTATGAATCACCCTATTGTAGACATAGTCTAGATAATCGCTCCACTCGATCCTAGGTAACCCCAGCATCGCCAAAGCTACGGTCTTAGCGTGACAATCTAGAATAGCATGACATAGAGATAACCAATACATACCCGAAATCACGTCGAAATCAGCCATACTAAGCAATAAGAGATCAAGTTTAGTCTCCAACCCTCCGATAGTTACCACACATGACCGATACATATAGTCAACAATAATAGAATTTCCCATCGGCATAGATACATGAACAGGTCAAACTAAGGACTCACGGGGCATATCTAGATAACGAGAAAAAAATGGTGATACATACGATTAAGTGGAACTAGGGGCAAATAATATAGAAGCATCCCCATGGCATACTGAAAAATACCTATGATCATTGCGACTAAAGCAACAACATTTGGCTTGGAAGGGAAAGCATAAAATCAAGTCTGACCGCCACCTGATTGGCTTCTACCTTTGGGGTGATCTCGCTACCTGAGCCCCACCCCGAGCTTGCTGGGCAGGTGATAAAGCATCTGGTACGGAAGTCGTAACCTGACCCCTCTACTAATCTAGACCTCCCAAGAGATGGGGATATTATCTCCTCACATGTTCAAACTCCCAACACTCATAGCAAATCCGATCCGTCAATGGTAGTGGAGACTAAATCTAGCCTCGAGAACCAGAATAACTGCTAGAAGAACCTGGTATAGATGAACCCTAAACTAATGGAGTACGAGATGAGCTCTGATCTGGGAGGGCACTAAGAGATGACTGACTCAGATGAGCATTGTATGAACTATGGCTAGCTGATGCACCTCGATGAACCAGACGAGCCATCTGAGCGGGCCTATAAGGACGATCCTTATATGGTGGGATTGACCCCTAGAAAAAACACCGCTAAAACCACCCTAACAATGGTGCCTCTTAGCCTCCCTCTACTCACAGTCCTAACTACGAACCAGCTCTATTTGACGAGTAATATCAACCACCTCGTCAAAACTAGCACCTAATGCATTCTCTCAAATCATAACAAAGTGCAGTCCATAATTGAGGTTATCAATGAACCTTCTAATCCTCTCCCTCTCTATCTGAACCAAATAGAGATAAGCCAAAAAGAAAAAAATTATCTCTTATTGGGTCACAGAAATAACCTCATGGCATAGCTACTTAAACTGCCTATGCAACTCCTCCTTATGGGTCGGTGTTTCAAATTTCTCAAAAAGAGAACGGAGAACTCGTGCCATGAAAGTAGTGCAGCATCGGTTGGCCTGCTCCACTCGTCGGCCTCCCACCATCTAAAGGCTTTCCCTGACAGTCGAAAGTAGTAAATGAGACCCAACTAGTCTCTAGAATATCTGTTATGTAAAGAATCTACAAGCACCTAACGATGAAGTCCTGAGCATCCTTTGACTTAGCCCCACTAAATGATGGATTCTTGAGCCCCTCGAACCTCTCTAGTCTCTTCTGCTCCTCATCTCTGATATAGGTACCCACCCAGGCCTGAGCAACTACAACCAACTGGGCTGGTAGTACCCCTGATTTTTGAAGTCCCTATACCACCTACTTTGGAGTACGAGCGGCGTGAGTTTAAGAACCTCCCCAGTCCTAAGAAGTGGCTGGTGTGGCCGGAACTGAAACCGCCTGAGCAAGGCTAGTGCAAATAGACAATATCTAGGCCAAAGCCTCCTCAAGGCCTACAATCACAATGGGCACAGCTGGTGCCTGAACTGGTCCTAACAGATCAACCACATCTAGGATCTGCTCCTGAGTTGGAATAACTGGTTGGGTTTATAGGTGCTGCCCTAGCTATTATATGAACTGCACCTTAGCCTAAAATGTGGCCCGGACCTCTTCGTGGCCCTATCTTGTGGTGCTAGTGGCCGTTCGCCTAATCCGACATCGCGTGTCCTCACCATCTGTGAAATAATAGAACAACATAAGTTTAGTTTCTGGAATCAACAAATTTGCATGAAAAGAATATAAGAAATTAAATTTTTACTAATGGTTCGACAACCTTTTGAAGATAAGTACAGATGTCTCCATACCGATCCGCAAGACTCTACTAAAGCTACTCATGACTCGTGAGACCTATGTAATCTAGGCTCTAATTCCAACTCATCACGATCCAAAATCTCATATGTCGTGATGGCGCCTATCCCAATACTAGATAACCTGACAATTCACAAATAACCACGCATGTTAAGCTTAAAACATAATGAAATAAGCTGAATGGTGAAAATCTCTTCATAATTGAAAAGAAAATACCTCAACTCAATACAGAATCCCCCAGAATCCGGGTGTCACTGAGTATATGAGTATCTTAGTGACAATATAGTCTGACTACTAAACACTATCTAAAAAGATATAACAGTAAAAATAAACTAAAAAGAAGGAGAATCATGGTATGCGGATGCCAAGGCAGCTACCTCAATAGTCTTTGAATGGATAAAGATCCAAAGCTAGCAATCACCGTGCCCCGAAGTACCTGGATCTGCACACGAAGTGCAAAGCATAATATGCGTACAACCGATCCAATGTACTCAATAAGTAACAAGACTAACCTTGGGCTAAAAGTAGTGACGAGCTCAAAAAGGTACAATCCAAATTCAGATTACAACAATATAGATATGACAGGAAATATGCAGCAATATCTCAAAGAAACTCATAACCAGATAGTACATAATATAGGAATGTAGATATGCTTTCAAGTTCAACAATAAGCTCATCATAGATGAAATATGCCAAGAATGACTATTGTGAGGAATGTTATATCTCTATATGTCCATGTCAAATGTGCATATCACATATAATGCATCACAATGATAACCTCGCGTACTCACTCTTAGAGTACACAATCTGACTGCCTCAACTCTCACTCATCACACTTAGTCACTCAGCACTGTACGATACCTCCGCTCACCATTGCTATCTCAGACTTCTTATGGGCGTATCCTTCCCATGCACTAATATAAAAGCCAAGCCAGCATGTTGCGGCGTGAATTTTGATCCATAATAATAAAGCTTATAAGGCCTACTGCAGCATATAACCCGATCCATATATTAATAATAATATAAATAAAACCCAAAAAGGCCTTCTACAGCATGCAGCCCGATCCACAATCTCTCACAACATGACTCTCAAGCCGCAACTCAGTCATCAATCTCTCCAGTCTCTCAAGCTTACAAATCTCATGCTAATCATCCCAAATAATGATACAAGAAGTAACAATAATTTACAACTGAGAGTGAAATATAATATGTAAATGATGGATGTGACTTAGTACATAATTGCAATTTAAGCAAATAATTCAAATGCAGAAATCACATCAGTGGGTCCCACAGAATAAGCATATGGCCTAAACAGGATTTTCTTGCGTTGATTGCAATTCCATTACTCTAACACATAGGGATTAAATGAATAACAACAAGGGTTGATGACTACACAGTACCACGGAATCGACCAGGTCACAATTGCCACGCTGCATGCCCACACGCTTGTCACATAGCATGTGTCACTTTAACACCAACCACATAACACATATTTCAGGGATTCATACCTTCAGAACCAAGTTTAGAAATGTTACTTACCTCAAACCGTTCAAATCTCTACTCTAACAAGCCTTTGTGTTGCAAACCGGCCTCCGAATGACTCGAATATAGCCACAAACAACTCAATGCAATCAACACGAGCTATAGGAATTATTCCATATGAATAAGCTAAGTTCTTTAGCAAAAGTCAAAAAGTCTAACACAAAAAGTCAACCCCGAGCCTGCGTCTCGGAATCTGACAAAATTAACAAATCTGAACACCCATTCATTAACGAATCCAACCATATAAATACCAAATTCCTACATCAAATTGGCACTCAAATTTCCAAATTTACTCTTCAATTCCTAGTCCAAAGTTTCCTCAATTCCTTCTTAAAAACACATAATCTAGGTGAAAAATTAAATGGGTATTTAATATTAGTAGATAAAAACGACCAGAATTTGCTTACCTTTTGAAATCTAGAAAAACTCCTCTCAAAAATCGCCTCCAACTGAGCTAACCAAGTCCAAAAATGAAGAAATCTTGGAACCCTTCGAATTTATATTCTACACAGGCCTTTCGCACCTGCAGTCTAAAAATCTGCTTCTCCGGAACAACATCCATGGTGCAATCTCCGCACCTGCAGAACTCACTTAGGCCCCGACCAGCCGCACCTGCGGTCCAAAGCGCGCACGTGCGAGAATGCTTCTACAGTCCGCTACTCGCTTATGTGCTTTTGCGACTGCGTGAACCCATCCGCTCCTGCGAAGACAGCCACGCCTACCCAAATTCGCATTTGCGGAGCCTCATCACATCTGTAGGATCACAGGTTCGGAAAACCTCCTCGCACCCCCCGACCACTTCCCAACTCCTTCAAGCCCGTACTTGTGACCCCTAGCTCGCTTTTGTGTCTTGCACTTGCGACCACAGTCTTCGTAGGTGCGATTGTACAAACCTAAAGCACTTCAGCAACTTCCTTAAGTCCAAATTCATTCTAATATTAACCCAAATCACTCGTGAGGCCCTCGGGACCCCCATCCAAACATACAACAACTAACAAAATATGATATGGACTTAGTCGATGCCTCAAATCACAACAAACAACATCAAAAATATGAATTACATCCCAATTAAAGCCTATTGAAACTAACGAATTCCAATTTTTACAAGTCGCAACCTATCAAATCAACTCCGATCGACCTCTAATTTTTGCACACGAGTCATAAATAACACAACAGACCTATTCCAACTTCTGAAACCCAAATAACCACCAAGTCAACTCTCAGTCAAACTTCTATTTTTCCACATTCGCCAATTCAAGGTAAAATCACCTATGGACCTCCAAATCAATATCCGGACACACTTCTAAGACCAAAATTTAAATCACCATAGGGATCAAGCTATCAGAAACATCAAAAATCCATTCTGAAGTCATTTACATATAAGTCAATACCCAATCAACTCTTTCAATATAGGCTACCAACTTTGGGACTAAGTATCCCAATTCATTCTCAAACATTTTTGAAACTAAACCGACTGCCCTAGAAAATCATGTAACATCAAATTAGCATAGAATAAGAAATAAATGGGGAAACGGTGCTATAATACTCAAAAAGACCGAATGCTTCGTTACAATAATGTAGTTACAGCTGATATTAACGCTAAATATTTCGTGATTTCTCTTTCTGATGAGGAAATAATGAAATACATTTCTCAAAACAAAATAAAATTAGACATGGAACATGAATAGAGATGAGATAACAAAGGTAGATCTGTAGTTCTTTAGCACTGGGAAAATGTTCAAACCAATAAATTGCACAGCTGTTACATTTATTCCCAAAGTGAAGAACCCAACTTCAATAAAAGAATACAGACCAATCTCTTGTTGTACTACCTTATACAAAATCATATCCAAGATGGTGACAAGTAGGCTGAGGATGGTCATGAACACATTGGTGGATGAAAGCCGGGCAGAATTTGTACCTCGTAGAGGCTTGATGGACAATATACTGCTTAGCCATGAATTGATAAAAGGCTATGGTAGGAAAGGAGTCTTACCTAGATGTATGATCAAGATAGACATGAAAAAGGCATATGACTCACTTGAATGGGTGTATTTGGAGCAGGTGCTAGATGGGCTGTGTTTTCCTAAAAAGTTTGTAGGTTGGATTATGGAGTGCATTAAAACAGTGTCCTACTCTATTAATATCAATGGTAGTCCTGCTATTCCATTTGATGCAAGAAGAGGTGTGAGACAGGGGGATCCTATGTCTCCATTGCTATTTGTTTTAGCAATGGAATACTTGACCAGAAGTTTGAAGAACTTAAAGGATCAACCTAACTTCAACTACCACCCAAGGTGTGAAAAATTGAGTATTATCCAGCTCAGTTTTGCTGATGACTTACTACTTTTCTGCCGAGGAGATAGGATGTCTGTGCAATTACTATATAAGTATTTCAATAGCTTTACACAAGCTTTAGGCTTAATGGAAAATCAAAACAAGAGCTGCATATATTTTGGAGGTGTTTCGAGTGCAGTACAACAGAAGATTACTCAAATAACAGGGTTCAACACAGGTGAACTTCCTTTTCGATACTTAGATGTTCCATTAAGTACAAAAAGGCTATCAGTAAGCCAATGCCAACCTTTGCTAGACAAAATGCTGGGGAGAATTAAATAGTGGACAGTGAAGTTTCTGAGCTATGCAGGAAGAGTACGATTGATCAAAAGTGTACTTATTGCTATACAGTCTTTCTGGTCACAGATTTTCCACTTACCAAAGAAGATCATTCAATAGGTTGAAGCCATTTGTAGGAAGTTCGTATGGACTGGTGATACAAGTTCGAGCAAGAAAGCTTTAGTGGCATGGAACAAGTTGTGCAGGCCTAAAACTAAAGAAGGACTGAATGTCATAGACCTCAATACATGGAATAGGGCAGCTCCGCTGAAACATCTTTGGAACTTGGGTAAGGAGAAGGATAATATATGGATCAAATGGGTGCATGCATACTATATAAAAGGAAGGGAACCATGGGAAGCTAATACAAAACAAGCTTCTTGGATTGTAAGGAAGATACCACAAGCTGGGAAATACTTGACTGAAGTAGGTTTGGACACAAGAAGGGTAATGCAATCTGATTCATTTTTCATTAGAGAAATGTATAAGCAACTAAGAGGGTTATTTCTAAAGGTGGGCTGGAGTCGATTGTTGCGCAATAACAAAAGCTGTCCAAAATGAAAATTTATTATGTATCTTGCAGTTCAAGGAAATTTATATACAAAAGATAGATTTATAAGATGGGGATGCAAGTAAGTACAGAATGTCCACTGTGTGAGCATGAGATGGAAAATCACAACCATATATTCTTTACTTTCTCTTTCTTAGAAGATGTTTGGAGAAGATTATTAAAATGGATGGATATCAGTCGAGAACCAAAAGGATAGGATGAGGAAATCAAGTGGTCAATAGAACAGGTGAAAGGCAATGGATCCAAAACCATGTTATACAGGCTATGTATGACTGGAGCAGTATATCACATATGATTGGAAAGGAACGGAAGGATCTTTTAGGAGATTAAAAGAAGTAGTGAAGATATTACTAGACAAATAGTTAGAGATATTCATTGTATAGGTCACAGTCATAGTAGATTGAGGAATAGTTTACAAAAGCTCAAATCCTTAGAGAAGTCATGGAGGAAGAGAATTTACTAAGTTTGGGGATGCATGTCCAAACTTAGGAGATATACTTGTATATATTTACATGGAAATAAAGTTTAATTACAAAAAATAAAATTAGACTCGGAGTTGTATATTACCAAAATAATCTTATATGAAGTAATATGATTCCAAATAGTCTAGAATATCTACACAATTTGAACCATAGACTAAAATAAAGCTAGACTTCAAGACACAAATATAATGTCCATCGGAGAACTTAAAAACAAATGCCCGCAATAATTATATAAGAAAAAAGTCAGACTATATAAGAAGTTTTGTTTTATATGTGTCATACCCTTGGTACCCAACCTATATACTTTTTTTGGTCTTGAAAGATAATCATTATATAATAAAACAGTTATATCGCAGCAGAAACATAGGGTGGCTGATCTTCTACACTGTACTAAAAAGCATTGCCATCTCTTGGTGTACCTAGTTTAAGTACACTGGTTTGAAGGAGGTGCGGATGCATGAGAAGTTAACAAAAAAGAGTCGGGATCATTTGATTGGCAAATTGTAGTTGGATTTAGTAGATGTCGGTAAGCTGAGCCTTGTTTATAATCTAGGAGGATCTTCAAGACAAAAACGGGATGCAGTGATGGTCCATGGTATTCCGTAAGATCTCGCTTAGCCAAAGCATCCACCACTTGGTTTTGCTCCTTATATGTATGAGTAACTAGAGGATCACCTAGCGGGTGAAGAGCAGACCTGCATTCATGAAGCTGTGTGAGTAAAGTTTGTTATCTGCATTCAACAAGTGCAATACCTCTTGGACATCAAGAGCTATTCCAAAGGTTTGAGCTGACGGAGGTGAGCTAAATGAAGTCCTTGTAATAGACCCATTAGTTCCAAATGTAAACTAGGTGTATGAGTCGGACCACCAGTGTGTACAACAATCCAATTTACATTGGTGTCACGAATGACTCCTCCATAACCTGAAGAGCCAGTCGTTGTACATGCAGCTCCATCTGAATTGAGCTTATAATAAAACCCATGTTTTGATGGCTCCCACTTAACATACATAGGGATTAAAGTGGGTTTAAGCTTCATAGGTTGAGCACAATAGAGATATTCAGTAACTTGATTAATTACGTAGGAAGATGTAATAGAGTGATGAGTGTTCTCAGACGTGTTATGGTTGCGAATATTCCAGATATGCCACAGAGAAAATGGTATATAGAGAGTGGGTGGAAGTTTTTTGGGGTATTTGGACATGATTTTCTTTAATGAGATCCTTTAGGTATGTAAGGGGAGATGCATCTTCTTTTGTCGGTAAAGGGTATCCTTGTCATAGACCTAAGGAATACCAAAAGGATGAGACAGAGGCACAAGCAAAGAAAACATGATGAATCACTTCTACTCCTCCATTACAAGTTGCCCTGATAGGAGAGGGAAGTAGATTTTAGGTGAGCAATATATGAAGCTGTAGGCAAAAAACTATGACAGAATAACCATAGGAAGTGGATGATCTTAGGTGGTAATTTCAAGCGCCAAATCCAACGGAAAAGGTTATTAGTGGGGTTGTTAGATAGATATGTATACCTTGATTTGACTTAGAAGAGACTAGTATTATTAAGACCCAAATAATACGATGATGGAATTGACAAGTTGTTGGGAAATAAGTGTTATAGATACAATGAAGCACTATGTCTGGCAGCACAAAAAGCAGAAAATTGAAAATAGAAAAATAAAATGTAAAAAAAAATAAAAAAATAGGGGGTTTGTGGGGAGGGGGTGGGGATAGCGTGGGTGGATGGTGCAGAAAAACAAAAGAACAGAAAATTAAAAATACAAAAAAGAAAGTAAAAATGGGGCAATTAAGTAAATTTCTAGATAAGTTGGATTGAGATCCTTTTGTTTTGGGTGAGTTTCATGGGTTGTATTTGGGCTACTTAATGGTTTAGAATGGGCTATTAAAAATAATGAGTTAACTTGGGCTCAGCCCAAAATGACCTATGAGCTAATATATTTGTAGCTCAACTCATTAAACTCTGGGCGAATTGGATGGGTTTGAGCCACCCCTATAATGGGCCATGTATAAGAGAACATAAAGTTAGATTCTCTTGGAGCAAAGGTTCGTTCCCAAAAAGGATGTGGGATCCATTTTCAAGTTGCCATTGTAGTCTTTGCTGGAAGTAGTTCCATCAACATTGGATACTACAAATAATAATGGGTTAACTTGGGTTCAGCCCAAAATGACCTGTGAGCTAATATATTTGTAGCTCAACTCACTAATCTCTGGGCGGATTAGATGGGTTTAAGTCACCCCTATAATGGGCCATGTATAAGAGTACATAAAGTTAGATTCTCTTGAAGCCAAGGTTCGTTCCCAAAAGGATGTGGGATCCATTTTCAAGTTGCTATTGTAGTCTTTGCTGGCAATAGTGCCATCAACATTGGATAAACCTCCTGATGGTGTCCATCTCATTCAAAAGGTTTGGTAGCCAACCTTGTTGAATTGGTATGGTTTGGTAGCCAATCTTGTTGACTTGGTTTGGTCTGGTAGCCAACCTTGTTGAACTTGTGAAAAGTGTATGCAAAATTATCAAATATTGTAGGCTTTAGAGAGTGAGATTTTGGTTATAAAAGGAGAGCTTCAACTCTCATTTCTACATACCAAAAATCTCAAACAATACATCTAACTGAGAAGAGAGCAAGGCATTACATCGACTATAAAAAAATAGTATGTGAAGAAAAATAGAGTGTGAGAGATATTCTATTGAGGTGGAAAAAGAAAAAGAGTATTTTTTACTTTTGTGGGTGCAGTGTTCTTAGGAGTATTTGTACTCGTTACTACACAGTGTAAAATTCCTCGCTATAGTGATATCAGTTTCTCTTCTTGGCCGTGGTTTTTCCCTAATTCAGAAAGGTTTCTACATAAAATATTGGTGTCATTATTGCTGCATTTTTATTCTTGCTAATTCAACCATAACTTAGTGGTCCGTGTTCATCACTAATACCGTGAATATTATTTTTGCGGGTCTGTTTTATTTCCAACAAGTAGTATCAGAGTCAAGATTATGTCTGAATATGCTCTGTGGTTGCAACATAGTCTGAACTTTCACATCAGAAAAGAATTACTTTGGTCTCCTAATAAATAGTATTTATATTTGTGATAAGGAATGGAAGCATACTAGTAGAATGATTACTTTGAGTGGCAGAAATTATGCCATTTAGAAGGAAAAAATAGAAGATTTGTTCTATGTTAAAAAATTTCATCAACCTGTCTTCAACTAAAAATCTTGATAATAAATTAGATGAAGAGTGTAATTTGATACATAGGTAGGTTTACGGATTTTTTAGACAGTGGGTTGAAGATAATGTTTTGAACCATATTTATGGGGAGACACGTGCTCGGACCCTATGGGAGTACCTTGAAAGTTTGTATGCTCGAAAAACTAGAAATAATAAGATGTTTATGATAAAGCAGATATTTGGTTTAAAATAACGCAATGGTCCCGCGATGACAGATCATCTGAATAATTTTTAGGGTATCATGGACCAGTTATCTGCTATGGGCATTAAATTTGATGAAGAAATTCAAGGCTTGTTTCTACTTGGTTCCCTACCAGATTCTTGGGAAGTTCTTAGAAGTTTATTATCAAATTCTGCTCCGGATGGTGTGATCTCTATGGATCTTGCCAAGAGCAGCCCTTTAAATGAAGAGATGAGAAGAAAATCTCAGAGTTCCTCCTCATCAGATGTCTTGGTGACTGACTCTAGGGGAGAAGCAAGAATCGGGGTTCTCAAAATAGAGAACATAATATAAGCAAATCCAGAAGCAGACTTAAAGATACTGAGTGCTATCATTGCGGGAAAAAAGGGCAAACAAAGAAGTTCTACCGTATTTTGAAAAAGGAGAATAGAGACATGGAAGAACAGAAATAAGAGGGTAATCCAGTGGGTACCATCACTACAGAAGATCTTATTACTGTCCTTGATGCAGATTTGATAAATATTGCTTGTGATGAATCAAGCTAGGTTGTGGACAGTAGTGCCGCATCTCATGTGACATCAAGGAAGGAACTTTTCTCATCCTATACTCAGGTTGACTTTGGAACTTTGAGTATGGATAACGAAACTGTATCTAAGGTGGCTGGTGTTGGAACAATTTATTTGGAAACTAGTATTGGAACTAAACTAGATTTACACAATGTAAAGCATATACCTGAAGTTCATTTTCACTTTATCTCTATTGGTGTTTTGGATGATGAGGGATATATCAGTATCAATGGTGCTGGAAAGTGGAAGCTCATTAAGGGTTCCATGATTGTGTCTTGTACGGCCTCTACCTGTGTCAATATGGTGAATGTCGTTGAGAGCAATAGTTCTTTAACGTTATGGCGAGAAATGACTAAATGTTCTAGCCAAGAAGAAATTGTTGTCAAATTTTGAAAGTACAAAATTAGAAAAATGTGAGTGCTGGAAAACAAAAAAGAGTTTATTTCCAGTCTCATCCTCCTTCAAGAAAGACAGAGTTGCTTTAGTTGGTGCATTCAGATTTATGTGGTCCAATGAAGACAAGGACTTTAGATGGTGCACTTTATTTTGCTACCTTTATTGATGAATGATCAAGGAAATTTTGGGTTTACATCTTGAAGACTAAAGACCAAGTGTTGGGTGTCTTTAAGCAGTTTCAGGCTTTAGTTGAAAGATAAACTGGAAAGAAGCTGGAGTGTATTCATATTGATAACGGTGGTGAATATTGTGGACCATTTAACGAATACTAAAAGCAACAAGGTATCAGACACCAGAAGACTCCTCATATGACTCCTCAACTTAATGATTTAGAAGAAAAGATGAAGAGGGCCTTGATGGAAAGAGTCAGATATTTGCTTTCTGAAGCAAAGTTGCCGAACTCCTTTTGGGGTGAGGCTTTGTTGACCGCCGCACATGTTATTAATCTATCCCCTGCGGTTGCTTTGCAAATTGATGTTCCAAACAAATTTTGGGATTGCAAGGATGTTTCTTATGACCACTTGAAAGTGTTTGGTTGCAAAGCTTTTATACATGTGCCTAAAGATGAGATGTCAAAATTAACTGCCAAGATAAGGTAGTGCATCTTCATTGGTTATGGCCATGATGAGTTTGGTTATAGGCTATATGATCCAATTGAGAAAAAGGTCGTGAGAAGAAGTGATGTTATCTTTGTGGAGGATCAAACCATTGAAGATATTAACAAAGCGGAGAAGCTAAAATCTTCAAGTTCTAAAGGTTTAATTAATCTTGATCAAGTTTCTCATACAAATGCGGATGACGTTGGTGGGCTCAATGATGATGGTAATGACAGAACCACATTCTAGATCAACATATTAATGGTGATGGTGATAACAATGCTAATGCTGATGAGGTAGATGCTCCTATTCACGAAGCTGTGGACGAGTTAGATATTCCACTCAGGAGGTCTTCGATAGAACATACTCCTTCCTCACATTATTCACCCAATGAGTATGCATTACTCACTGATGGGAGAGAACCTGAACGTTATACGGAGGCGATAGAAGATGAGCACAAGGAACAATGGATTGAAGCCATGCAAGATGAGATGAAATCTCTGCATGAGAACCATACTTATGAGTTGGTGATATTGCCTAAGGGCATGAGAGCTTTAAAGAACAAGTGGGTGTTCAAAGTTAAAGCTGGAAAATATAGTTTGAAGCCCAAATACAAAGCTAGATTGGTTGTCAAGGGTTTTGGTCAAAGGAAAGGTATTGACTTTGACGAAATATTTTCTCATATCGTGAAAATGTCTTCCATTCAGATAGTTCTTGGTTTGACTACTAGTCTTGATTTGAAGATTGAGCAGATGGATGTGAAGACTGCTTTTCTTCACAGTGACTTAGAAGAGGAGATTTATATGCAAAAACATGAGGGCTTCAAGGCAAAAGGTAAAGAAAATATTGTATGCAAACCTAAGAAAAGTCTATATTGATTGAAGCAAGCTACAAGAAGACTTCTTCAGATCATTGTGTGTTTGTACAAAGATTTTCTGATGATGACTTTATCATCTTCTTGCTATATGTGGATGATATGTTGATTGTGGGCAGGAATGCTTCCAAGATTGATGAGTTGAAGAAACAATTGAATAAGTCTTTTCCAATGAAAGACTTGGGTCATACTAAGCAGATTTTGTGCATGAGAATTAATCGTTCAAAAAACGAAAGAAAGCTTTACTTGTCACAGGAAAAGTACATAGAATATGTACTGGAGTGCTTCAATATGAAGAGTGCTAAGGTGGTTCACACACACCTTCCTAGTCATCTGACGTTGAGAAAGAAGATGTGTCCTACAATAACGGAGGAAATAGAGAGAATGGTCAAGATTCATTATTCCTCTCCAGTCAAAAGCTTGATGTATGCAATGGTATGCACCAGACCTGATATTGCTCAAGCAGTTGGTATTGTTAGCAGATTCCTTGAAAATCCTGGAAAGGAACATTGAGAAACAATCAAGTGGATACTCAGGTACCTAAGCGGTACTGTAGGATATTGCTTGTGTTTTGGAGGATATGATCCAATCTTGAAGGGCTACACTGATGCTGATATGGTAGGTGATCTTGATAATCGTAAATCTAATACGGGATACCTGTTCACATTTTCAGGGGGAGCTATATCATGGCAGTCAAAGTTGCAGAAGTATATTACTCTCTACAACTGCAGCAGAGTATATTGCCACTACAGAAGCTGGCAAGGAGATGATATGGCTCAAGCGATTTCTTCAAGAGCTAGAATTGCATCTAAATGAGTATGTCATCTATTTTGATAATCAAAGTACAATAGACTTGATAAAAAACTCCATGTATCAGGCGAGAACAAAATTTCAGATATTATTGGATTCGTGAGCAAGTGAAGAACGAATCACTTCAGGCCCAAAAGATTTACACGAGTAAAAATCCTGCTGATATGTTGACCAAGGTGGTACTAAGAGACAAGTTCGAGCGATGCAAAGAGCTTGTCGGCATGCACTCAAACTCGAAGACTGTGCTAACTCCTCTAGATGAATGAGACTGGAGGGAGAGATTGATGGTGTCCATCTTATTCAAAAGGTTTGTCAGCCAACCTTGTTAATGGTATTGGTTTGGTAGCCAACTTTGTTGAATTGGTATGGTTTGGTAGCAAATCTTATTGACTTGGTTTGGTTTGGTAGTCAACCTTGTTGAAATTGTAAAAAGTGTATGCAAAATTATCAAATATTATAGGCTTTAGAGAGTGAGGTTTTGGCTATAAAAGGAGAGCTTCAACTCTCATTTCTACATACCAAAAATCTCAGACAATACATCTGAGTGAGAGAGAGAGAGAGCGCAAGGTATTCCATAGACTATAAAAAATAGTCGGTTAAGAAAAATAGAGTGTGAGAGATATTGTAGTAAGGTAGAAAAAGCAAAAGAGTATTTTTTTTTCTTTTGAGGATGTAGTGGTCTTAGGAGTATTTGTACTCGTTAATACACAGTGTAAAATTCTTCGCTATAGTGATATCAGTTGCTCTTCTTGGCCATGTTTTTTCCCTTATTTAGAAGGGTTTCCACGTAAAATCTTGGTGTCATTATTGCTGTGTTTTTATTCTTGTTATTTTAACCATAACTTAGTGATCTGCATTTATCACTAATACCGTAAATATAATTTTTGAGGGTCTATTTTATTCCCAACACCTCCAGATTCTTGATGGTCTAGAAATAGGTTATAGGGGATTCACATATCTATTGAGAATAGAGGCCTAGAGAGTGTTTGGTTATTTAAAAAGGTGCCAGGCTATACTAGCTTGTAGTGCTAGAATTTTTATGAAACGTTTTTGTATTTCCTGCACCCCCTCGTCCTTTGGAGTGGTAACAACACGAGTCCGGAACCTAATTAATGATTTTTTTAACATAAAATACATTTTTGACNATGGGCATTAAATTTGATGAAGAAATTCAAGGCTTGTTTCTACTTGGTTCCCTACCAGATTCTTGGGAAGTTCTTAGAAGTTTATTATCAAATTCTGCTCCGGATGGTGTGATCTCTATGGATCTTGCCAAGAGCAGCCCTTTAAATGAAGAGATGAGAAGAAAATCTCAGAGTTCCTCCTCATCAGATGTCTTGGTGACTGACTCTAGGGGAGAAGCAAGAATCGGGGTTCTCAAAATAGAGAACATAATATAAGCAAATCCAGAAGCAGACTTAAAGATACTGAGTGCTATCATTGCGGGAAAAAAGGGCAAACAAAGAAGTTCTACCGTATTTTGAAAAAGGAGAATAGAGACATGGAAGAACAGAAATAAGAGGGTAATCCAGTGGGTACCATCACTACAGAAGATCTTATTACTGTCCTTGATGCAGATTTGATAAATATTGCTTGTGATGAATCAAGCTAGGTTGTGGACAGTAGTGCCGCATCTCATGTGACATCAAGGAAGGAACTTTTCTCATCCTATACTCAGGTTGACTTTGGAACTTTGAGTATGGATAACGAAACTGTATCTAAGGTGGCTGGTGTTGGAACAATTTATTTGGAAACTAGTATTGGAACTAAACTAGATTTACACAATGTAAAGCATATACCTGAAGTTCATTTTCACTTTATCTCTATTGGTGTTTTGGATGATGAGGGATATATCAGTATCAATGGTGCTGGAAAGTGGAAGCTCATTAAGGGTTCCATGATTGTGTCTTGTACGGCCTCTACCTGTGTCAATATGGTGAATGTCGTTGAGAGCAATAGTTCTTTAACGTTATGGCGAGAAATGACTAAATGTTCTAGCCAAGAAGAAATTGTTGTCAAATTTTGAAAGTACAAAATTAGAAAAATGTGAGTGCTGGAAAACAAAAAAGAGTTTATTTCCAGTCTCATCCTCCTTCAAGAAAGACAGAGTTGCTTTAGTTGGTGCATTCAGATTTATGTGGTCCAATGAAGACAAGGACTTTAGATGGTGCACTTTATTTTGCTACCTTTATTGATGAATGATCAAGGAAATTTTGGGTTTACATCTTGAAGACTAAAGACCAAGTGTTGGGTGTCTTTAAGCAGTTTCAGGCTTTAGTTGAAAGATAAACTGGAAAGAAGCTGGAGTGTATTCATATTGATAACGGTGGTGAATATTGTGGACCATTTAACGAATACTAAAAGCAACAAGGTATCAGACACCAGAAGACTCCTCATATGACTCCTCAACTTAATGATTTAGAAGAAAAGATGAAGAGGGCCTTGATGGAAAGAGTCAGATATTTGCTTTCTGAAGCAAAGTTGCCGAACTCCTTTTGGGGTGAGGCTTTGTTGACCGCCGCACATGTTATTAATCTATCCCCTGCGGTTGCTTTGCAAATTGATGTTCCAAACAAATTTTGGGATT
Source organism: Nicotiana glauca (assembly GCA_026770625.1). Lineage (NCBI taxonomy): Eukaryota > Viridiplantae > Streptophyta > Magnoliopsida > Solanales > Solanaceae > Nicotiana > Nicotiana glauca. The sequence goes on along the minus strand of MU776378.1, from coordinate 156,485 downwards.
GCAAGGATGTTTCTTATGACCACTTGAAAGTGTTTGGTTGCAAAGCTTTTATACATGTGCCTAAAGATGAGATGTCAAAATTAACTGCCAAGATAAGGTAGTGCATCTTCATTGGTTATGGCCATGATGAGTTTGGTTATAGGCTATATGATCCAATTGAGAAAAAGGTCGTGAGAAGAAGTGATGTTATCTTTGTGGAGGATCAAACCATTGAAGATATTAACAAAGCGGAGAAGCTAAAATCTTCAAGTTCTAAAGGTTTAATTAATCTTGATCAAGTTTCTCATACAAATGCGGATGACGTTGGTGGGCTCAATGATGATGGTAATGACAGAACCACATTCTAGATCAACATATTAATGGTGATGGTGATAA
>MU776378.1:71753-150782 GCA_026770625.1 Nicotiana glauca | reverse complement strand
AAAATCAAGCCTGGAACCCATACACAACTATTATCTCCAATTTGAAAAATCATACTTAATTTAATATATTAAGTTAATAAAATTCTAAAAATATTAAAATTGAGACTTATATTAATTAATGATTATTAGGTGTACCGGCCTCAAAAATCAAGCCTGGAACTCATACACAACGATTATCTCCGATTTCAAAAATCATACTTAATTTAATTTATTAAATTAATAAAATTCTAAAAATATTGAAAATGAGACTTATAATAATTAAGAATTATTCGGTGGTACCGGGCGTGAAAAATCAGGCCTGGAACCCATACACAACTATTATCTCCAATTTAAAAAATTAAATTTAATTTAATATATTAAGTTAATAAAATTCTAAAAATATTAAAATTGAGACTTATATTAATTAATAGTTATTAGGTGTACCGGCCTCAAAAATCAAGCCTGGAACTCATACACAACGATTATCTCCGATTTCAAAAATCATACTTAATTTAATTTATTAAATTAATAAAATTCTAAAAATATTGAAAATGAGACTTATAATAATTAAGAATTATTCGGTGGTACCGGGCGTCAAAAATCAAGCCTGGAACCCATACACAACTATTATCTCCAATTTCAAAAATCATACTTAATTTAATTTATTAAGTTAATAAAATTCTAAAAATATTGAAATTGAGACTTATAATAATTAAGAATTATTCGGTGGTACCGGGCGTCAAAAATCAAGCCTGGAACCCATACACAACTAATATCTCCATTTTGAAAAATCATACTTAATTTAATTTATTAAGTTAATAAAATTCTAAAAATATTAAAATTGAGACTTATATTAATTAATGATTATTAGGAGGTACCGGGCCTCAAAAATCAAGCCTGGAACCCATACACAACTATTATCTCCAATTTTAAAAATCATACTTAATTATTAAATTTATTATACTAACACAAATAATTAATTTTTTTTAAATTATAGTATACGACATGGCGTTTCCTCCACCTGCGCATCCTGGACCTGCGGTGGATCAGTTACTAGTGCTGCAGGGCGACCATAGGTCATCCTATGTTTGGGAGGGACAGCTAGCGATGCAGCAAATCCGCCCCAGGAGACCTGATGATCTGTGGGAGTATATCGCGGAGCATCCTTTCCATCCGCGTGTAGTAGAGATCCTACATGATTCGGGACTATATACTATTTTTCAGCTTGGACGGATGCAGCTTGACTGGTCGCTCATCACGTCCTTGATAGAGCGGTGGCGACCGGAGACGCATACATTTCACTTGCCTATTGGAGAGGCTACTATCACGCTGCAGGACGTCCAGGTTATATATGGACTGCGCAGAGGGGCGCGCCTTTACACTGCCCCACCAGAGGATAGGCATGACACGTGCACAGCTGGTGGACATGATGGGGCAGATGATTGGTTTGAGACCGCAGGGTGACCGGGATGGCAGTCGCGTGAGTTTATCACCTATTAGAGATCATATGGCGGCTTTGCACCCTGATATTACACACGAGACAGAGCATCTCTGGATTATTCGTTACACTCGGATGGCGTTGCTCCTGCTATTCGGGTGTGTCTTGTTTCCCGACACCTCGGGGAACAAAATGAGTATGCGGTTTCTTCACTGTCTGGAGGACCTGGATGAGCTGCACCATTACAGCTGGGGAGCTACTGTTCTGGCCTATCTCTATAGGAGCATGTGCCGGGCGAGCGTCGGTCCAGCAGTTGATATTGGTGGTTTTCTGCCCCTCTTTCAGGTGCAAAATATTTCCGAATACATTGTTTGTTACCCCCAAATTCTATATTGTGAAAAGACACATAAATTTACATCAACATTTTATCTTAGGTTTGGGCCTGATAGCGGATCATGCCGTTGCAGCCACCTCTACCAGCACTTCAGCCCGGTCAGGACTATCCGGCTCTCCCGCTAGATATTAGATGGATTCTCCGGCGGGGGACCTACCGAGGGGTGGATGCTCACCATAATCTCCCCCTTATTAGGGATATATTAGATACGTTGGTGGACGGACAGGTAAATATCTACCTAAAGTTGGTTGTTTTAAATTGAGTTGTGTTTTTCCTACTCATTTTTATGTTACTGTTTGTAGTTCATCTGGACGCCATACAGCATCGACTTGCTTTGCCACCTACCCGCTATTTGCTTAGTCGACCGGTTGATTTGGAGCACCTCCGTCCCATTGATCTTTTGGGATTATGTTGAGTATCATGCCACGGAGCGTGTGCTTCGACAGTTTGGTCGTCCTCAGCCGATACCGAGGGAGCCCGGATGGGAGCCTACTCACTATCAGCAGGACGACCGCTCGAACATGAACCGGTAGTATGTTGGGTGGCTACAACAGCAGATAGCTTATTGGGAGGACCGAGCTGAGCGTATCCCGCTACCATCTACAGTTTTCGAGGAGGCCTCTATTCAGCTCTATGATGGGTGGTACCTCCGTCATACCCGATTGTTGATTGGGAACCCCATTCACGTACTTGACGACCGCTTCAGACCGTACGCCGGGAGGCACTGGTATGTTTTTGTGACTTATTAATATCATATAATTGTGACATAGAGTTATTTAATTACTATTTGAATTGTTTCACAGGCTATTGGGCTTCACCGCATCTACCAGTCAGGACAGGAGATTCAGCAGCGTTCGGACATCCCTGAATTGGTTGATTTTGGGCGGGAGATGGCTCAGATGGCTCGTTTGACACTGTTGCAGGCGATAGATGGCCAGAGGTTAGACCATGAGCCTGAGTATGCGGCTCCAGATGCCTACCAGAGGGGTAGGCCAGTCCCATGAGCTGGGGCTAGGGCACCAGGCAAGGCTGCACCACGGGCTCGTTGGGCACGACGAGGAGGTGGCCCTCAAGGGGCGTTGAGATACCTGTCGACCCAGATGCCAATTCACATGTCGAGGAGTTCGGAGTTGGTGGTTTTGGAGATGACCAGCAGGGTTATATGCCTCATCCAGATGAGCCTTCCAGCAGCATGCCTTCATATAGCCTTCAGCTGTCTTTGCCAGTGTCGCAGGTCACCCCTTCAGGAGCATTGTCGATCATGGGTACATTTGACGGGGATGTAGATCAGTACTTCGCATGCACATCTACTGCAGCTGAGCATCGGCCGACCCGTGACGTGGATGGCGGGCGCAGGTTGAGTTATCTATCGTCCCCGGCAGTTGATGCGGTATGTTTGTATTACTTTGGTATTTCAATTTATTTTATTTTCCTTAAATTGCTGCCATTAATTAATTGTTAGTTTTTTATGTAGTCTTCGTCCCAGCCCATCTTTGAGGATACTACATGCGGTGATGAGCACACCATCGAGACATATACGCAGGAGGTCGACAATTGTACTTTTAAAACCATCGATATTGTGATTGTGGAATCAGAATTCTCCTTCCCATACCGCTCTCTTGTCACGACCCAATTCATGAACCCGGTCGTGATGGCGCCTCTCGTGAAGATAAGGACAGCCAGAACAAATGCAAACACCTATTTTTAAGTAATTAACTAACATTAACAAATCTAAAACATGTTTAAGATAGCCATAAATGCGGAAACAACTATAATAATCAAGAAAACCATCCCGACACATCCCAAACCGGGGTGTCACAAGTCATGAGCTACTACAGCTTGTTTCTATAAGTCTACAAAGTATGAAATCCGATACAATAGTCTGAAGAAAACATAAATGATAGAGGATAGGGGAGACAAGGGGCTGCGGACGACAATAGCTACATCGTAACTCCAAATTGCTGCCTGGTCTGGAAGGAATCAACGCTCAGGTGCGGACTCTGCTATGCCTGAATATGCACACATGGTGTAGGGAGTAGTGTGAGTACTCCGACCCAGTAAGTAATAACAATAAATAATGGCTGAAAGCATGAAAACACAAAAAGGCACAAGGCAATTCTATATCAGAATGTAAATCACTTAAAGTAGTAAAATCGTGAAGAATCAAATGAAATCTCCTCTTAAAAATAGGTAAATCAGGTAAATCAACAAGTAAATAGTGAGTAAAAATCTACCCCTTGGGCTCACTATCAATTGTTTAGAACAGTATCAGCCCCTCGGGCTCTGTATCAGTCACTCAGCATAGTATCAACCCCTCGGCTCACTCTCAGATCATATGGGTACCCGCGCTTACTGTGGGTGTGCGGACTCCGGAGGAGCCCCTTACGACACAAGCGTTATATCAAGCCACCTCGTGGCATCATCACTCGGCACTCGACCTCACATCACTCGGCTTCCCATCACTCAATCCACCTTGTGGCATCATATAGCATCTCATACCGCTCAGCATATCCTCACATACGGCCCTCGGCCTTACTTAGTCCAGAAATCATCACAAGCCCCTCGGGCATTAGTAAAATAGTAGTGCTCAGACCAAACAACATTGGAAATATCATTTAAGTCTCAAAATTCAATTAAAAGTGGTTGAGTTTGTAAAACAATATCAATCAATACGACTGAATTCAAATAATAAATCAAAATAGTGAGGAAACAGTGATAAAAGTCCACGAAGGATTGAAGTAATAGGCATGAAGCCCAAAATATGGCAATAAGCCCAAATCATGTTGATAACAAACACATCTCAGTTAAATACACCGTAAAAACATAAATCAGGACGGACCAAGTCACAATCCCCAATAGTAAACAAACTCGCGCTCGTCGTTAAGCGTGTATTGCACCTCAATATAGCACTACAGTGCGCAAATCCGGGGTTTCAAACCCTCAAGACATCATTTTCTATCATTACTCACCTCAAGCCAGCCAATTCTCTAACTCGCTATGCCTTTGCCTTTCAAATCGGCCTCCTCGCGCGTCGAATCTGCCCAAAATCACAACGAATACGTCACAATAGGCTAAGGGAACATAACCCAATCGAAAAGAATCGAAAAATAGCAAAAATCTCAAAATTGGCAAAACTCGAGCCCCAGGCCCACTTCTCGAAACTTAGAAATTTTCACATCACCGGGTTCCTTATCTCCCCATGAGTCTATACATATCAATAACTCCCGAGCTCAACCGACCCATCAAAACCCAATTTGAAATACCAAATATCAAGCCCTAGTTCATCCCCCTTTTTCCAAAATTTTCATGAATTTCTTGGTTGGTTCTACAGTTAAATCATGTTTTTAGATAATAGGACTCACCTCCAATCAATCCCAGTCAAAAACCCTATTCAATTCCCGTCCAAAAGCTCTCAAGGATGCTCAACAATGGTGGAAATTAACTTAGTCTCGCGGAACAAAAATAAATAATTAAAAAACCCTTCTGCTCATTCATTACTGTATCTGCGGTCATATTTTCGCTTCTACGACTTCCGCTTTTGCGGGAATTCACTTATGCCCCCTATACCGCATCTGCGGTCCAGAAGTCGCATCTGCGACTCCGCAGATGCGGTCCCCACTCCGCATCTGCGGTCCTGCCGAGCCCACACAAAAACTGCTCCTGCGACCTATCTTCCGCACCTGCGAGGCCGCTTCTACGGTTCCAATTCTGCCGAAGCGGAAATGCTAGAAGCAGCAAGCCTGCAATTTGCACAAGTCCGAAACTCATCCCGTTAGCTATCCGTAATTACCCCGAGGCCCCCGGGACCTCAACCAAAAGTGCCAACCCATCCTAAAACATCACCCAAACTCGTTACAATCATCAAAACACATAAAACAACACCTAAACCATCAAATTACATCTGATTCAAGCCTAAGTTCTTCTAAAACTTCCAAAACACGCATTTGATCAAAAACCTAACCAAAATACCTCTGAATGACCTGAAATTTTGCACACACATCCCAAATCACGTAACGAAGCTACAGAAACTCTCGAAATCCCATTCCGACCCTCGGATCAAAATCTCACCTATTAATCGGAATTCGCCAAAATACTAACTTTGCTAATTCAAGCCTAATTCTACATCGGTCCTCCAAAATCACTTCTGATCGCACTCCTCAATAACAAATTATCCCCTAAAGCTAACTGAATCACCAAAAATCAGATCTGATCCCTCTAACTCATAAGTCAATGTCCGGTTGACATTTCCAAACCAAAGCTTCCTTAAAGATACTAAGTGTCTCATTTCCTATCAAAACCTCTCCGAACCAACCCGATCACATAAGATACAGATAATGAAGCATAAAAAAGTTGAAAATGGGTAAACAAAGTGGTAAATCATGAGACGATGGGTCAGGTCGTCACATCCTCCCCAACTAAAACAAACGCTTGTCCTCGAGCGAGTCAAGAAACATACCTGAAGCCTCAAACAGGTGAGGATATCGGCTCTGCATCTCCCGCTCGGTCTCTTAAGTAGCCTCCTCCAGGGGCCAACCTTGCCACTATGCTTTCATCGAAGCTATATCCTTCGATCTCAACTTTCAAACCTGACGACCCAAAATAGCCACTGGCTCCACATCATAGGTCAAATTATCATCCAGCTGAACCGTAATAGAATCCAAACATGGGAAGGGTCCCCAACATACTTCCAGAGCATAGAAACATGAAATACTAGATGCACGCCCGACAAGCTAGGTGGAAAGGCAAGCATATAGGCCACCTTTCCAATTCCTCCTAAGTACCTCAAAAGGCCCAATAAACCGCGATCTCAACTTCCCTTTCTATCCAAACCTCATAACACCCTTCATCGGCGAAACCTTCAGCAAGAACTTCTCACCAACTATATAAAGCACAACTCAAACCTTCCGGTCCGCATAACTCTTCTGACGCGACTTGTGCTGTATGAAGCCTCTCCTGAATCAGCTTCACCTTCTCTAAGGCATCCTGAACCAACTCTGTCCTCAATAGCGTACCCTCACCAGGCTCGAACCAACCAAATGGAGATCTACAACGCCTCCTATATAATGCCTCATATGGAGCCATTTGAATGATCGACTGATAACTGTTGTTGTAGGCAAACTCTGCAAGCAGAAAAAAATCATGCCAAGAACCTCCAAAATCAATAACACAGGCGCGCACCATGTCCTCCAACATCTAAATAGTACGCTCGGACTACCCATCCATCTGAGGATGAAATGTTGTGCTCAACTCCACCTGTTTACCCAAGTCTCACTGAAAAGTCCTCCAGAACTGAGAAGTAAACGGAGTACCTCTATCTGAGATAATAGACACTGGAACACTATGCAATCGAACAATCTTCCAGATAAAGATCCTTGCCAGCTGCTCCGAAGAATAGGTAGTACATACCGGAATGAAGTGCGCAGACTTTGTCAGTCGATCTACAATTACCCAAATCGAATCGAACTTCTTCAAAGTTCGAGGAAGACCACTCACAAAATCCATAGTGACGCTCTACTACTTCGACTGGAGAATAATCATCCGCTGAAGTACGCCGCCCAATATCTGATGCTCATATTTCACTTGTTGACAGTTGACACACCGAGCCACAAATCCTACAATATATTTCTTCATTCTTCTCCACCAATAGTGCTGCTTCAAATCCTGATACATCTTCGCGGCACCCGGATGATTGGAATACCGCGAGCTATGGGCCTCCTCCAATATCAACTCCCGAAGCTCATCCACATTGGGCATACAAATTCGGCCCTGTATCTGCTGACACCTGTTAAGAAAATCCTAGGCATCCTCGCCCTTAGCACCACTGAATGTCGGAGTCTGGAGTCTACCGAACCTCTCATAGCGCTGCTCATCCTCAGGCATAGCTGGAACCCTGAACTCCTACACCGATGCCACTGGCTGAGCTGGAGGTGCCTTTCGAGTCTAAAGTCCCTGCACTACCTGCTTAGGTGTGCGGGCAACGGGGGTCTGATTGCCTCCCCCACCCTGTGAAGTAGCTGCTGTTGTTGTGGATGACACTGCCTGAGCCAGGACAGTGCAAACTGTCAAGATTTGAGCCAAGGCCTCCTGAAGACCCGGAATCACAATGGGCATAGCTGGTGCCTGAACTGGTGCTGCTGGAGCTTGGTCCTAAGCTGGGGCAACTAGAGGATCCATAGGTGCTTCCCCTACTGCTCTGCCTCTTCCACGACCACGGCCGCATCCACGGCCTCTGATGGCCTCAATGGGTGCTACTGGTGGTCATCCACCTCATCCGGTAGCGCGAGCCCTCACCATCTGTGTGAGAATAGAATAAAGAGAAGTTTAGTACTCGAGTCAACAAGTTCGCACGACAAGAATTTCAAAAATGTGAAGTTTTCCTAAAGGTTCTGCAGCATCTCGAGAATAAGTACAGACGTCTCAGCACCGATCTGCAAAACTCTACTAAATCAGCTCATAACTCGCGAGACCTAGTAACCTAAGCTCTGATACCAACTTTTAACAACCAGATTCCTGAACCCGGCTGTGATGGCGCCTCTCGTGAAGACAAGGCAAGCCAGAACAGACGCAAACACCTATTTTTAAGCAATTAATTAACATTAATAAATCTAAAACACGTTTAAGATAGCCATAAATGGTGAAACAACAATAATAATCAGGGAAACCATCCCGACACAGCCTAAACCAGGGTGTCAAATATCATGAGCTACTGCAGAGTGTTTCTATAAATCTACAAAGTATGAAATCCGATACAATAGTTTAAAGAAAACATAAATGATAGAGGATAGGGGAGACAAGGCGCTACGGACGACAACAGCTACCTCGTAACTCCAGATCGCTGCCTGGTTTGGAAGGAATCAATGCTTAGGTGCGAACTCTGCTATGCCTGAATCTGCACACACGGTGAGGGAGTAATGTGAGTAATCCGACCAAGTGAGTAATAACAATAAATAATGGTTGAAAGCATGAAAACACATAAAGGCGTAAGGCAATTTTATATCAGGCAGTAAATCACTTAAAGTAGTAAAATCGTGAAGAATCAAATGTAATCTCCTTGTAAAAACAGGTAAATCAGGTAAATCAACAAATAAATAGTGAGTAGAAATCTACCCCTCTGGCCCAGTATCAATTGCTCAGAACAGTATTAGCCTCTCGGGCTCAGTATCAGTCACTCAGCATAATATCAGCCTCTCGGGCTTGCCCTCAGATCATATCGGTAGACGCGCTCACTGTGGGTATGTAGACACTGTAGGGGCCCCTTACGGCCCAAGCGCTATATCAAGCCACCTCGTGGCATCATCACTCGGCACTCGACCTCCCATCCCTCAACCCATCTCGTGGCAACATAAAGCATCTCATATCACTCAGCATATCCTCACATATGACCCTCAGCCTTATTCAGTCCAGAAATCATCACAATCCCCTTGGGCATCAATAAAATAGTAGTGCTCAGCCCAAACAACACTGGAAATATCATTTAAGTCTCAAAATTCAATTAAAAGTGGCTCAGTTTGTAAAATAGTATCAATCAATAGGACTGAATTCAAATAATACATAGAAATAGTGAGGAAATGGTTGATAAAAGTCCACGAAAGATTTAAGTACTCGGCATGAAGCCCAAAATATGGCAATAATCCCAAATCATGTTGATAACAAACACATCTCAGTCAAATACGCGGTAAAAACATAAATAGGGATGGACCAAGTCACAATCCCCAATAGTACACAACCCCGCGCTCGTCGTTAAGCGCGTGTTGCACCTCAATATAGCACAACATTGTGCAAATTCGGGGTTTCAAACCCTCAGGATATTATTTACTATCATTACTCACCTCAAGCCGGCAAATTCTCTAGCTCGCTATGCGCTTGCCTCTCAAATCGGCCTCCTCGCGCGTCGAATCTGCCCAAAACCAAAACGAATGTCAGAATAGGCTAAGGGAACATAACCCAATCGAAAAGAATCAAAAAATAGCAAAAATCTCGAAATTGGCAAAACTCCAGCCCCGGGCCCCCTTCTCGAAACTCAGAAATTTTCACATCAACGACTTCCTTATCTCGCCACGAGTCTATACATATCAAGAACTCCCAAATCTGAGCTCAAATGGACCATCAAAACCTAATTTGAAATACCAAAACTAAAGCCCTATTTCTTCCCCTTTTTTGCTAAATTTTCATGAATTTCTATGTTGATTGTACGGTTATTATGTTTTTAGATCATAGGACTCACCTCCAATCAATCCCAGTCAAAAACCCTCTTTAATTCCCATCCAAAAGCACTCAAGGATGCTCAACAATAGTGGAAATTAACTTAGCCTCGCGAAACAAAAAAATATAATTTAAAAACCCTTCTACCCATTCATTACCGCATCTGCGCTCATATTTTCGCTTCTGCGACTTCCCTCTTTGCGATCACCTTCTGCTTCTACGTGAATTCACTTATGCCCCCTATACCGTATCTGCGGTCCAGAAGTCGCATCTGCGACTCCGCAAATGCTGTCTCCACTCCGCCTCTGCGGTCCTACCATGCCAAGACAAAAACCACTCCTGCGACCTATCTTTTGCACCTGCGAGGCCGCTTCTGCGGTTCCAATTCCGCAGAAGCGGAAATGATAGAAGCGGCAGGCCTGCAGTTTGCACAAGTCCAAAACTCATCCCGTTTTCTTTCCGTAATAACCCCGAGGCCATCCGTACCTCAACCAAAAGTGCCAGACCATCCTAAAACATTACCCAAACTCGTTCCAATCATCAAAACACGTCAAACAACAGCAAAACCATAAAAGTACATCGGATTCAAGCCTAAGTTCTTCTAAAACTTCCGAAACATGCGTTTGATAAAAAACCCAGCCAAAATACCTCCGAATGACCTAAAATTTTGCACACACATCTCAAATCACCTAACGAAGCTACATCAACTCTCAGAATTCCATTCCGACCCTCGGATAAAATTCTCACCTATCAACCGGAATTCGCCAAAATACTAACTTCGCCAATTCAAGCCTAATTCTTCACCGGTCCTCCAAAATCACTTCCGATTACACTCCCAAGTCAAAAATCATCCCCTGAAGATAACCGAATCATCGGAAATTATATTAAATCCCTCTAACTCATAAGTCAACATCCGATTGACTTTTCCAAATCATAACTTCCTTAAAGAGACTAAGTGTCTCATTTTCTACCAAAACCTCTCCGAACCAGCCCAATCGCATAAGATACAGATAATGAAGCATAAAGAAGCTAAAAATGGGAAAACAAAGTGGTAACTCATGAGACGACGGGTCTGGTCGTCACATCTCTCCTCTCTCCTCTCTCATCTTCCTCCATTTCTTCTCTTCTTATTCTCACGTATGCTTATTTATCACTGTTTCATTGATAATTTTGCACTTGATACAATAATTTGGTATCACTTGGTACTAGAGATAGGTGAACAATGGGACCTCATATGGCTATTGATATGGTGACTGGTAAATCAGCAATGGATATACAAGAGCAGTACAAAGACCTCGCAACTCAATAGTTATATCTACAAGCTGAAATGACACTAAAACATCAGGAACTGAGTGAATACATAGATAAACTCCATGTTGAAATTCTTCATATGGTGAGTTCTCTCGAAAACTCTTTAGAGGAATGCATTTCAGCCATCAACTGAAGGACAATGCTTCTACATCCACTGCCAGAGATAAGGTGTTGCAATCAGGTCAGGGCATTTTAGGTTCAAATCCTTATTATATTAGTGCTAATCGAGGTCATAGCTTGATTTTCCATCATTTCAATGTGAAAATTTTGAAGAACATGTTATGTAGGATTGAACAATATTTCTCACAAGATGAAACTCCTCTCAATTAGAGAGCGAGACTAGTGGCCATGAACCTCGATGATGAGGCATTAGCTTGGCATCAGTCCTATCTAAAATGTTAGAATATACCTTTGTTTACCGCGTGGGATGAGTATATCTCTAAGTTAATTGAAACATTTTGGTGGAGATTTCTCAAATCCCATGCTGGAATTGAAAAAACTGAAGCAAACGGGATCTATAAGGGAATTCTAATTTACTTTTATAGATTGGTAGCTCAGTGTAGTTTAACTGTTGAATAGGCCATCTCTTATTGATATGGGGTTTTAAAAGAGGAGTTACTGAATCCTATTATGATGCATGAGCCTAAAACAATAGCAAAAACTTGTAGGCTAGCTATATTAGCATAAGCTATTTTAGCTGCTAATGCTAGAGTTCAAAAACATGTTACTGTTGGTTACTTTGTGATAGGAGGAGTCCTTATGTCATGATCCAAAATCTTAACTAATCAGGATCGTGATGGCACCTAACACTGCTTGCTAGGCAAGCCAACAAAATAAATAATACAAAAAGAAAGGCAAAAAGTATCTAACAACTAAACAAATAATATAACGTAAAAATAACTATGTGATAACATAATAAGTTCTGAAACCAAGATAAGGCACCAAAATATCAAGTCAAGTCCACATTTCAAATATCAAGTCAAGCAATGAAGTCAACAAGTTGTAGGACATCACCCTTCGTGCTTTTACTCTCATCATTACCATATATCATAAATACAAGTGCATGACATCAGCCTCATCATCACTATGTAGTATAAATAAGCATGTGCACATCATCACCATTCGTGCTTTAGCTTCACATCACTCAAGCAAAGATATTAATATGAAAATAATAATAACAACACAATATCAAGCAAGGTTGGAAGTAAATTCAACTTCAACAATAGTATTGAACTCAATTCGTCATAGGAAAATCTTTCAACAATTCGAACAAACAATCAATCAACTTTTATCACGTTTTCAACACCCAATATCACAACAATCTCTATATAAGAAGTAACTTGAAAGTGATTAATAAAAGATTTGACAATATATCTAAGGCATGAAAGACACAATTAGCAAAGTAACATGGTGCAAGTAAAGAAAATTTCACCTATATGCTTATCCAATGGCCCATGCATATACACTCGTCACGTTGCATATATGCCGCTCCAAACACATAATTCACATAGAAAATAGACTCAATTCGACCTTATTTCCTCAAGACAATTACCTCCTTCCGCAACAATATCAACAATCAACCACGGCTTTTCTTTTTGAAGAAGCCTCCAAACAAACTGAATCTAGCCAATTATCCTTCAAACAATTCAAAGAAGCTTTAGAAACTACCCGAGAATGAAAAAGGTTCAATTTTGAACATATTTGAAAAATTCAGCCAGGAGATCATTTAGTCAAAATTCGAAATTCAGACTAAATTTCGATTATCAATTCACCCTCGAGCCCGATTATGTGATTTGATTCAAAATCCGATCTCAATTTGAGGTCAAAATCTCAATTTTACAAAATCCCTTACCCAAAACCCCTAATTTATACCTTCGAATTTAATTTTTTGATGTTAAAATTTCTGAAAGTAATTGAAATTGATTGAAAACTAGTTAATGTTGCTTAAAAATTAATTTGGAAAGAAATTCCTCTTCAAAATTGCCTTTAGAGAGCTTAGGGTTGAAAATAGCGTAAAATGAGCTATGTCCCATTTTTTCATCTTTTACTCAGTTGTAGACGTCACAATTGCTAACAACTAATCACAAAATACACCCACAAATGTTTCAAATGCAACTCACCCTTCGCATTTGCGAAGGACCTCTCATCACAAATGCAAACTAAGCTTCACAATTGTGAAGCAACCTACCCCTATTTAATGTCGCAAATGCGATTGCTGGATTGCAAATACGACCACGCCCCATTTGCAAATGCGGCCGTATATTTACATTTGCGAAGTCTTCAGTTCCAATCCACTTTCGCATTTGCAAGCCTGAAATCACAAATTCGAGCCTCGCAATTGCAATAACGTTCTCGCAAATGCAAGACCTACAAGTTCACACCAGCAGTTGTTTTGCTGCAACAGTTCTAACATCGGCCAAAACACGGAGAAACATTCAGCCCCAGGGGCTCCAATACGAACATGCATACAAGTATAATAACATCATACAAACCAGCGATCTAACCCAAATAATTGAAATAACATCAATTATTAAGAATTGATTATTAAAACTCAAAATTTCAACTTTGAAACACATTTTTAAACTTTTCACATAATGCGCTGAAATGTGCTTAGGTCATCCGGTGTCATAAACCTAAATCCCAACCCGCTGTGATGGCGCCTAACATACTTGCTAGGCATGACGGACATACCAATGAAGAACCAAAATAGCGAAATTTATAAAAATAACATAAGTCTGAAATCTCAATATAAAAAATAGTGCTAAAACATGATAACTCCTCTAGAAGGTGGTAATACAGATTCGTGAGCTCGAATTATGGAAATACAAGCTGAAATGACCACGTACACTACTGTCTAAAATAAAGACAACAGTACAGGAGAAAAGAGACGTCAAGATTGCGGTCAAGAATGCAGTTTTACCTCGTGTCTCTGCAATCAGCTATGTTACTAGCCTAGGATACTAATGACTAGGCACAACCCCTAGATTTGTAAAATTAAGCACAAAATGTAGCATGAGTATAACCGACACAATATATTCAACAAGTATCATAAATAACCCTGACATGGTTGAAGAAGCAATAATTATAAATGATACTTGTTATAACCTGAACAATTTCATCAATTCTACAAGTACATAACAATAATATGATCAAGCCATAAAGTATAGTAAGAACCAAGTGTGTGTGTGTGTGTGCGCGCTCAAATACTCAAGTTATCTGCTCTATCAATGGTGTAGCATATAAGGATGATATGCAAATAAATCAGGTAATTAACAACGAACGTTTGCAAATAAAAATGAAATGCAAATCCAAAGCAAATACTGGCCAGATTTTCTTCAATAATTCCATATTCGAACCATGAGTGTACTCAAATCTACGTGTACATCATCAAGAGAGAAACATGAGAGGTTTACCATATGGGGATGGATCCATATCAACACACTACATGGAGAACTCACGTGTTGCACGGACAACTCATATGCTAATAATGTCAACTTCACAGACAACTCACGTGCGAAACAGACAACTCATGTGCTAATAATATCAATATCTGGATCCTCACGGACAACTCATGTGTGAATAATATGAACCGCACTGACAACTCACGTGCCAATAATCACAATCCGCCTGCCATGGTCACAGGCTAATATTCCAGATCATAACACATAGAAAGCAAATATATGAGAATACATGTACATGATCAATGATTATCAAGTTTAATACTCCTAGCTGGTATAACTAACATGCTATAGGGAAGGCACGTGTCATGTATGCTACCACATCTAGAACAGACAATTGTATCATGAAATAGTAGTTTATCAGGTTCAAACGGGAGAATAACCTCAACGAAATCCCCAATGTGAAAAAAATAGCTCAAAGAGGGGTACAAATAGGAGAAACATCACAACTTGAAGCTTAACAATCAATTCAAGGCATATCATAGCCTAAGCACTACCCTGAGCATAAAAATAGTACCTCCGATGCATGCATATGGGTTCAACCCAACACATATGCGCCACTCATAGCACGTAGCTATTACTAGTGCCTCAACCAAGTTTAGGCAAGATACTTACCTCAAGCAAGACAATCACTCCGCTAACAAACCCTTCCCTTGTGTATCGACCTGTAGAAGACCAGAATATAACCAAATTCACTTAATATAATCAATAAAAGTCATAGGGATCGTATCCAAATGATAAAGCTAAGATATTTAATCAACATAAAAAAACAACCCAAAAACTCAACCCCAGGCATGCACTTCGGAACCTGAAAAATTCACAAATTTCGGATGCTCATTCAATTATAAATATAACCATACTAATTTCGTCGAATACCATCCACAAATCTACCCTCAAATCACAAAATCTCACTCTCCAATACCATGGTATAAAATCCAAAAATTCACATAAAATTCACATAAACTAGGTGTAATAATCAATGGATAATCAATATTTATCCAAAAAAAAACTATTAAACTTCACTTAGCTCTTCAATTGTAGCAAAACCCTCTCAAAATCGCCTTTAGTCGAATTCCATATCTTCAAAAAATGAGAAAGCACTTAAACCCTTCGATTTAATATCCTACCCGACGATCCCGCGTATGCGCTCCTCCAATGTCTGCTTTTGCGGCCAAAAAAGCGCATCTTTGCACTTCTCTACAGTCCCGACCCACCGCTTATACGGTTCAACTCCCGCTGTTTGCACTTGCAGAACACTTCTGCATCTATGGTCCAAGCTTTGCCAACCATTCTTCACTTCTGCGACCCCTTGTTCGCATCTGCGCATTCGCAGATGCGGTAAATCCTTCACACCTTTGACCTTTTTCCAACTCTAGCTAAACTTGCATCTGTGATCCCATGGCCTCTTCTGTAGCGTTGCCCTCGCAGGTGCGATTGCACTAGAACTGAAACCATCATTCATTCCTCAAGTCTAGCATGAATCCGATTTCAATCTGAATCATACAAGAGAGCCCCGGAACCCCACGTACCAACCAGTCCTAAAAGACAATAAGTACTCGCTCGAAGCCTCAAATCGCATCAAACAGCACCAAATCACGAATCACATATTAATTCAAGCCTAATAAACTTTCAATTTCTAAAACTAATGTCGAACCATATTGAATCGACTTTGAATGACTTCAAATTTTGCACACTAGTCACAAATGACACAACGAACATATTCCAACTCCCAGAACCAAAATTTGACCTGGTATCGACAAAGTCAACTCTGGATCATATCTCTCAACCTTCCAAAACTTCAATTTTTCAACTTTCACCAATAAAAACCTCAAACCAACCTACTGATCTCCAAATCAATACCTAGTCATACTATTAAGTCCAAACCCTATAAAGCTATCAAAACCATCAAAATTCTATTCTGGAGTCGTCTACACAAAGGTAAACTCCAATTAACTCTTCCAACGTAAGCCTCCAACCTTGAGACTAAGTGTCCCAGTTCACTCCGAAGCACTCTAACAATTAAACAAACCACCCCGACAAGTCCTATAACCACAAATGAATATACAAGAAGCAATAAATAAGGAACGGGGCTAAAATACGCAAAACAATCGGTCGGGTCATTATAGTATCCCCCTTTTAAAGAAACGTTCATCCTCGAACGGGTCTATTACCATTCCTAGAGCCTAAAAAGGTATAATATCTGTTGTGCATCTCCCGTTCGTCCTCCCAAGTTGCCTCCTCAACCAGGTGGCCTCTCCAACAAACGTTCACTGATGCTATATTCCTTGACCTCAAATTTCGAACATGCCAGTCTGAAATGGCCTTCGGCTCCACATCATAAGTTAAATCCCCATCTAGATGTATCGTGCTGAAGTCCAAAATATGTGGTATATCACCATAATACTTTTGAATCATAGAAACATGAAACACTGGTTGAACACCTGATAGATTAGGTGGCAATGCAAGTCTGTAGGCTAGCTCCCCAACTCTCTCAAGCACCTCAAAAGGACCAATATACTGAGGGCTCAACTTGTTCTTCTTCGCGAACCTCATCACACCCTTTATGGGCGAAACTCTGAGCAAAAACTTCTTACCACCATGTACGCAAGTATAACTCTTCTGCTGGACTGTGTCATACGAAGCCTCTCCTGGATCACCTTCACCTTCTCCAAGGCATCACGGACTAAATCAATGACTAACAACCTAGCCTCCCCTGGCTCAAACCAACCAACTAGAGAACGACATATCCTCCCATATAATATATCCTCCAAGATCTGAATAGTGCGCTCGAACTGCTGTCCCTCAACTCAACTCAAGTTCCCAACTCTCGCTGCACTGCTCCTCAAAACTACAATATGGATAGGGTGCCTCAGTCAGAAATGATGGTAATGGGCACGCCATGCAAGCAAAAATTCTCCGAGATTTAAATTTGAGACAACTGCTCTGCCGAATAGAAAGTCACTATCTAAATGAAGTGTGCGGACTTGGTCAACCTGTCAATAATAACACAAATAATGTTATATCATGATGCGCTCCCGCTTCCACTCCGGTATCTCCAATCTCTTAATTAATCCTCCCAATTTCTGATGTTTATACTTCACCTGTTAACAATTCAAAAACTGGGAGACATAAGCAATGATATCTTTCTTCATTTTTTGCCACTAATAGTGTTGTTTCAGTCACGGTACATCTTTGTGACACCTGGATGAATGGAATACCATGAGTTGTGAGCCTCCTCATGGATCAAATCTCTCAAACCATCAACATTTGGAACACAAATCTAGCATCGAAGCTGCATAACACCGTCATTATCAATCACAACTTCCGTGGCACCACCCTACTACACCTTGTCCTTTAGTACCAACAAGTGAGGATTATCGAACTAGCGAGCCTTGAAACGCTCCAACAATGATGACTGACCGACAACGTAAGCAAGAACCCGACTAGGTTCCGAAACATCCAATGTCAAAAATTGATTGCGCAAAGCCTGAACATCCATGGCCAGTGTCCTCTCGACTAATGGTAAATATGCCAAACTGCCCATACTTTCAACCTTCGTAATCAATGCATTAGCCACCATACTAGCTTTCCCAGATTATTTAAGGTGATAATATCATAGACTTTTAGTGTAAGGCCCCAAAAAATTTTGCTCTGTAATTTACGGTTTTGTGGTGCCAAGGTTGGCTAATATATTGTATTTTCAGAGTTTTTGGGTTGAACAGTGTGTTGGGGTATTGAAAATTTTCAACCTCGCGAGGCCAGGTCTGTAGCACGCTAGACCGTGCTATATCCCTCAGGGGGCCAGTTCTGTAGTACGCTAGGCCATGCTATATCCCTCACGAGGACTAGTCTATAGCTCGCTACAGAGTATGTCCAGCCTGGTCTGTATCTCACTATACAGCATGCCTAGCATGGTCTGTAGCTCGCTACCGAGCTTGTTTATCCTGGTCTGTAACTCGGTCCGGAATTTGGAGTGTCCATTCTTCTATCTTTATAACCCGACCCTATTTCAGTAAATAGATGCAATGGACCATTTTTGAACAGTATATCTGATGATTTTAGACAGAGGTAAGAGAAATTTAGATAAATTTAGAGAAAGAAAGAGGGAACCTAGCATTCCAATAATCCAATCTTGCTCAAATCTTCAAGAATCAAGGTAGCTAGCCACTAGATTATCATCTATCTAGGTAAGTCCTACTTCTAAGCTTTCACGCAATAGGTTAAGAGTCCAAATATATTGTGGGGGTTAGAAATAGGCCATGCATGTGGCACTAGGTTATAGTATGTGGAATTTATTAACCATTGTGGGTAGTTTCTTGTTGAAATTTGTTGAAGGAGGAAGGGATTACAATTTTAGGTCTTTGTAGTCTATTTTTCATGATACATGATTGACAAAACTCCTAGGAGAGTTACACCATGGAAATCCTTCTAATTATTAACCAATTTTCACTATCTTCCTATAGATTGTTATTGCTAGAAGTGTTGGTGCATTGAAGTAACATAATAAAAGCGTAAACAAGGTATGTTGGCTGAACTTTCTCTCACGGAATCGAATTCAATAATGTTTCTGTAAGTTCAAGTATGGTTGGCTCAAAATCCCTAATTTCTATATTCTGGGTTATTCCGATAAACTCGATTATTCCGAATGAGCCTTATTCGTAAGATAGACGTTCAAAGTATGGTTTGCTTATTAAATTAGTATGGCTTTGAGTCGTATTTTTAAATGAAAACTAGTATACCAACTGGGCGAGGAAAACTCTGTCGCGCCCTCTTTTCTCGCGAAATTGAGTTTCAACTTTCTGGGACAATTCCTTTCTTAGAGGGTAGAGAATTGGAAGATTTGTCACATAACGGATTAAGCTGTGTTAGGACACGTAGAGAAAATAACTCATATAACCAATTTACATAACCACAAATCAGGTAATGGCTCGAAATTACCTTGAGGGGAAGGTGTTAGGCACCCCTCGAGGTCCACAACGGTGGATGCCGACCGAACTTAAATTAAGTAAATTAATCTAAAAGGGAAGAAAGTAATTTTGACAAATACATTATTCAATTTATTTTTAAACGGGAGTGTAAGGGGGTGGTCCTAAGTTTTTTAGCCTATAGGATCATTCCATGCAATACTTTGTAACTCCCTCAAGTTGGGGTGTTATCATAGATTAGCCCACATGCTATCATCTCTTTACCACCCAATTATTATCTTTAAGTTATTACCTAAAGCGTACTAATTGATTCTAAACCATACCCTATACGTGCACTACCCGTCACTTACCTATGGCCTTGGAGGTAATAGGACCTTTATTTGGAATAGTTCTAGATCAACCTATGTTACTTAAAAATGTGAAATCTAGGCAACAAACAAAACAAATATGACTTTCAGATAAAGAAGAAGTATGGGCTCACATTGACATCCGCACATAGGCAATAAAAGCACGCAATTGAATCAGAATTTCATTAACTTTTGAATCCTATAGGTAGGATATCTATGTGAGAAGACAGAGTGCAGAGACAGCTTTGCTAAGGCGGGCATTAAGACCTATTTGTTTGCCTACTGATTTTTATTTAGCCTGAATCTGCGCACCTTAGGCAGTAATTTGTCACAATTATAAGCGCAGAATCATTATTAAGTCCTACAAATACGTTGCCAAAGTGATTGACAATAACAATTGAATTCAGAATCGATCAGCAGGATCATATAGACATGATTTCTACAAACTTGTTAATTACAGACATATAAATATGGTTTCTAAACGTCGCACTGATTTTAACTTGTAAAGGTAGATTTTATTTCCTATAGACATACTTTCTGATTACGGAATTGACTTAAACCTTATATGCAAGATTTATAAATTGGAAATTGATTTTTAGTCCTATAGGCATGATATCTATTGCTGTGCAGATTTTAAACAAATTTCCAGGAAGGACAGTTAATTCAAACAACGAAATCCTATAGGCATGATTGCTAATGCATATTTGTTAAAACATGTATAGATCCTATGAACATGATTTTTAATGTGTAGAATTAATTGAAAGTCCTATAAGCAGGATCTCTATTGTGCAAATGTGAAATACAGAATCAAAATGATCATGAAAGTCCTATATGCAGGATGTCCAAACACAGTATAATACTCACACAATTTAATCAGGATAATTGAATCCTATAGGCTGGATTTCTACCCAGTTTTAACAAAAGATATAAGAATAACACCCATGCTTTACTAAATATGCCCAAGTCTGTAATTACATAGTTATTACAGACTAGAATAGCCAAATGAATTACATAACGGTATCAGTTATACTATAAGGAGCCTTCATAGGGCCAAATAAACCTGGGAACCAGGACATCCACATAATAGCATTGAAGCATAATATTGATTCCTCCCCAACATATTAGAACCAGGCTTCTAGTGTGACAAAGTTCCCAAGGGCCTCAGGGACCACGGGCAATGCTCATACTAGAACCACACATTCAGAAAAAGTTCAGGAGAGATTAAAAAACTAGCCCCCCAATGTGTTAGAGTTCAAAGGAGTCTCAAAGACCCTAGGCAGTGCTCACACTGGGGTGGTTGAGAACCTAAGGGACTAAGAGTATGTAAAAGAGGGAGGGCCATGTTTTTAAAAAGATAGTTGGATTTCAGAAAAACAGGATTAAGAACATAGAGTTGCAGGCAGAACTACACCAAGGAAACATACATAATTCATGCTTAAAAACATAGTTCAAATAAGTTAAAGTCTAGTTAAGCTAAATACTCATGCTAGTACTTAAGACAATCATGGCTTAATCACAGAAGCAATTAGGCAGAAAAATTTTAATTCAAACAAACATGACATATGAGTTAAGAAACAAGCTAACTGATTACATGCTTGCAATGTGCAAGGTTCAAAACAGGTGCGGAATTAACAACAAGGCATGAAACAGATTGAACCTTAGGCTAAACTATAAAAGGGATTCATATTATTTAGAATGACTTAGTCTTAAGTTAACAATGTTACTAAATGAGATCACATAATCATATAAAGCACAAAATCATGCTAGGAATTGAAACAGACTAGTCAAGCAAAGCATAGGGAATGGAAATGCAAAAGTTAGAGCATACTAGTTAAGTGAGAAAGCAAGTAAGTATACCATAGCAATGAGGTTCCAGAATAATATTGGCCTTGGCTTTCAGCCAGCCAAAATCAAGAGACACTTAGCATAAAAATTAGAACAAGAGAGAGGAAGAGAGAGCTTAAGTTTAGTAGTGAGAATAGGAGAGTTCGAGTCTTGTCCTAAAGAGGAATAGGGGAAGGGTTTAAATAGTACTCGGCTAGGTAGATAAACAAGGTAAAGAATCAGTATTACACAAATAAGGAATGGGAATAACTCTAAAATCAATCAAAGTCGGAGTTCAATCAATTAGTAGTATATAATCAGGCCATTACCACTCAAGTACCAGATCAAACAAGGTAAGAAAATAATGAGAATATGCAAATCGAAAAAAATAAGGAAATATCAGTACCATACAAGCAGAGAAACATTAAAATCTCCTAATTTGGGGTAAATAAAATTATTCAACAATTAATGCCAGGGATAAGGACAAATAGACAAAAACATTAGGAGAAGTAATTAAACAATCGAAACCCTAAGAAAATAGGCATAAATAAAAAGATATATAGATGGAAATAATTAGGGTTTGAACTATATTTATTCAATTTTGAAGAATAAAAAACCCTATATTTTAGGGTAAGTAAAAATCAGCGTCAATAACTAAAGAAAAACTATAATAAAGATGCACAGAGTAAATATACGGAAACATTAAAGGAAAATATTTAAATAATAGAAAAATCACTTTATATCTGGGAAGGTCTAAACCCTAGTTTTTTAGGGTAAGTAAAAGATTCAACGAAAAATAGATAGATTTGTAAGTAACATGGCAAATATAGATGGAGAACCATATAAAACAAACATAAATCGGACCAAATCTGGTCCGAATCAAAATCTTAAACCCTAACTGATAGATATGAAAATATTCGTACTCACAGAGGTTAGGATGAACACAGATGGAAATAACCAAAATATAAGAAATTTTGAACCGGATTATTGTTCGAATCTCTCGAGATCAGCTTACCATTTGAGACAAACCAGCCAAGTAACATCAAAGTCGAATAGTAGGTAAAGAAATAAGGTCGAATAAGGCAAGGAATCAAGAAATAATTCCATTTATGGTCAGATTTGATAGAGAAATGGTGATGGCGGGTTAGAGTTTGAGAGAGTGGGAGGTGAGGAAGAGAGTGTTTGAGGGTGGCGGAGACAGGATAATGAGGATTAGGGTTGGGTTTGGTTAAGTTTAAAAGGGCGGATGTATTGTGGATCGTTGATCTTAGAGATCAACAGTCCTGATTTAAGGGGTTTCTAGGTCGGGTAAAAAATGGGTACTGGTTTAGGGTTACTGGGTATTTGGGTATTGGGTATTAGGGTATTGGTCTGGTGTACATAATTTGGCTAGGTCTGAAAATTAATTAAAAAGGGGCTGGATTTTAAATATCCAATTAAATCAGTAAAATTATTTATAAAAAATAATTAATAAATAATAAAAATATCATTTATGGATGAAAATAATTTAAAATAATTACTTGATATTATAAAATTATAAAAAGTTATTTTCTGTATAAATAACGTACGTGTGTATATATACAGGCTATTATTCCAAAATGTGCAATCCTAGCCTTAAAAATGCAAATATAATTATAAAAATAAAAATAAAATATTTAAGCACTATATGGGCATAAATGATAAAATTTAGATGATTAAATTATCCTATAAATAATATGAGAAATTATTATTGGATATTTGTATAATAAAAAATACAAAAATAATTGATTTAAAGCCTTTAAAAGTATAGAAAAAAATACAAAATACTTGTGCATGTTTGTAAATCTAGTAATAATTCATGTGCACTTTTTTGAAAATATATATACATATTTATAATATATGAGGGAAAATTGGGTATCAACAAAGTCGATATGCTTAGTGCTCCTAGTTGCTCCCATGTGTGCCAATGTCTTGAGTGAGTATGCCTTGTTGTTAATAATCTATAAAGAAATAATAAGGACAATGAAATGAGCCTCGACTTAACTATTCATAAACGACTTCAAAAATAGAATGGCCTAGAGGCTTTTGTACTCAATTTATGCCCATAAGTGGCTATTTTTAACTAATGCTTTGCCTTATAAATATAGCTAATGTGATTTGAGTTCTTATATACTCCAGCATTGAAATTGTACATTTTCTTGATTGGAAAAGATTAATTCAATAATAGTTGGTGCATTGCTTGTTTATGAGTATGATATGTGTTTTTATTGCTGGTTGGTATGTCCCCTTCTTTGGAATGAATCCTTTATGTTTAAAGTTTTCATTATTAATGAACTTGAGATACATAATTTCTAAAATACTCTATATGTTGGTCATTGGTGGTGATCCTTGAAATTAAATAAAGTAAAAGTATGGAATATAAAATGCGGCTATCGTGCCATGAATAAAGAATCTTGTGAAAGGACCAAAGAGCCAAGAAAATATTGTTAATGAGGATGGTTGAAAATACTAATAAATATCTACACAATGTGAGGACTTTTGAGATGAATCTCATGGAAAACGAATTTGGGCCATGTGCCATTAAAAATCGACTTATTCGTTGGCACGTGTTAAAGTAATGTTAATCATGTCACTTTAGTTTATATATGGTCTCATGCATAATGAGGTGGTATGTGATCATATGGACGATCTATGAAACGCCCAGGTGTATTGTATATGTGATCCTTTGGAAGGTCTATGAAACGCATAGGTGTATAATATAATATGCAAAATCTATGGACGGCTACGAAACGCATAGGTGTATAATATAATATATAAACCTTGTAGACTGGCTATGAAACACATAGGTGTATAATATAATATGTGAATCCAATGAATGGGCTATGAAACACATAGATGCATAATATAATATGGGAACCCTATGGACAGTCCATGAAATGCATATCCAGTATGAACAATAGAGGCCATTTTCATTGCCCTTGTTTGTACATTTTGTTCCATTTACATTATATTTTGGGTCTCACACATAGTTCAAATGGCACACTTGATCCCAAATGATGTTCAGAATTATGTAAGTATAATAAGACTTGAAATGTGATTTTAAGGGACGTTTCATAGTTTCTTGATGTACTCTATTTGCCTCTTATTTAAGTTATAGTATTTTCATATGTGGACAATTGGATATTGTTGATTGTGACTTGTTGTTTCTCTGGTTTTCCACTTCTTAAATGGTCACTCTATTTTGAAAGAGTACTTTTAGCTATACATTTTAGTGCTATTCTGTAAGGACCCGTGAAATTCTTAACCAAAAACTAGGGATTTCGTGGTGCTGAGTTGGATTCTTGTGTTCTTATAGTAGAAATTCTTTGGCCTTTTTAGATTGAACAGTACCCTACAGACTTAGAGAAAACTGTTTCCCAAAATAATGCATTTCCACGGCCCATTATACGGCCACATAATAGCTCTGCATACCGTATAATGGTCGCAGACTAAAATAGAAAGTTGGCAAATTTTGAGGCCATATATGCAGCCCAATTATGCGATCACGTTATCGCTATGCGGGCCGCATATTGATCGCATATCTGTATTGAATTTTTAAGAAGGGAAGTTCTTCGAGGTGGTTATTGAATCACATTGTATTTTGAAACTCTTCCACTAGACTGTCAACTGTACGTACTTTTGGAAACTTAATTATGGCATATGATGTCGAAGTACAAATGAATTACCAACGTTTACGTATTTATATATAAGTGATCTCTCTCGTGTTTAATAAATGGTGATGCATTCCCTTTTCGGATCATGAATGAGTCGTGTAGGGAAGACTGAATAGGCTTGCTAGACCGGGTTCACTAGGTTGTGCGCCGGTCGTGCTCCCCGAGGTCGGGGCATGACATATTCGGCAACACTAATATCCCTTTTGCTGGTAAAAGATACAGGTGGTTCCACAACAGGCGGCATCGATCAGTGATAGCAGTATACTCCTTTCATCTAACTTGGTCAGCCCCACTACATTTTGGGGTCCTGTATCTTTTGTTTCTCATGTATCTGTTGTTCATTATCTTGTCATATTTTGAGGTATTGCCGGATCCTTATTGTCGTCATCCCCCTATTACTCTTTAGTTGTACTTATAGGCTCCGTAGACAGGTTGTGGGTGGTGTTTGATTTTGGGAATTGAACTAGACATGTTGGTATTTGGAAAATATGTTATTAATGAATCTATAAAAATGTAATATTTTGGAAATAATATTTGGAGCTACAAATGAAAATGAAATGGGAGTTGTTAATGAAATATTTTCAGAACGTGTTTAATAGAGTACATCTCCTCTTTATTCATAGATGAATTTGGATAGAATGAAATCTAACAGGCTGGCTCAATCGGATTTACTCCGTTGAGCAACGGTTGCGCTACTTCATTTTGGGGCATGACAAACTTGGTATCCGAGCCTAAGGTTTTAAAGTATCCTATGATATCTTGGAGTCGTGTCTTGTAGAGTCCTTCTTATCGGTGTGTTGTTGAACACATCTATAAGTTGGAGGATACTAGGATGTTCAGGATTAATACCCTTCTTTTATATTCTGAATCATGCGATAAAGCTGATTGTGAGTCTGTTCCTCCTCTAACTCATGCGCTGCTCTAACTTCCAGTACATGGAACCTGGGAGGAAAGAAATAATTGTCTAAGGAACCAATGCCTCCCTAGGAGTGGCAATTGATTCTTTACTTGAGGATGCGGGTGAGTACCCGAGGGGTGAGGACATTCTCCAAACTACCGCACTGCCTGATTCCACTACACTAATTCCTACTTCTGCTGAGGATACGACGATCCCTCCAACTAACATTCCGGTTCCACCTTTTTGATACCCAATTTTTTCCTATAATATTATTAAATTGCATGTATGCCTCCAAAACTATGCATCAGCATCAATTGACATTTTTCCATAATTTTTTAAACTTTTTAGGGATTTTTAATTAATTTATCCAAGTATTTTTATTAATATAAACAATCACTAATTGCATTATTAATAGCCACGTTTGTATTTTTGTGGTTATAATTGCAATTACTTTGCAATTATAGCCCATACATGAATTATTGTATTATTTTAGGAGAAAATAGATTTTTATATTTTTAAAATATTAAGTAATTATTTTAAAATATTTCTAGGCATGAAAGTCATTTTTATAATTTATTAACTATTTTTTAAAAATTGATTTAGCAATTAAAAGGGTATTTAATAAATGACACTTTTTATTTTCACACCTAGCCTAAATTAAACAGCCCAAATCCCTAATCCACCAAGACCAGGCAAAAACTGTAGCCCAAATAAATCCTATCCGGTCCCTAAACCCTCTAAATCCTGGCCGTTGATCATAGAGATCAATGACCACCATCACTTCTTACTATTTTTAACCAAACAACCCCCTAAACCCTAGCCATTATTCACAAATGGCCGCCCTAGAATCCCTAATCCTCTCCGTCTCTATGAGACCTAAAACTAACCCTAGCCGCCTGTGACGACCCAAAGGATCATCACCTGTTTTCTCACTCATTCTGTGATTTCGAGATTGAACCAGAAGGGTGCCCAGTTCGGATGGTCAGATGAGTGTGAGACGAGCTTTAAGAAGCTCAAGACAGCTATAACTACGGCACCGATATTGGTTTTTCCCACAGGCTCAGGGCCTTATATAGTTTATTGTGATGCTTCCTGTATTGGGCTTGGTGCAGTATTGATGCAAGATGGTAGATTCATTGCTTATGCTTTGAGGTAGTTGAAGATCCACAAGAAGAATTATCCGGTTCATGACCTAGAGTTGGCAGCCATTGTTCATGCTTTGAAGATTTGGAGGCATTACCTATATGGTATGACGTGTGAGGTGTACACTGATCACAAGAGTCTTCAGTACTTGTTCAAGCAGAAGGAGTTGAACTTGAGACAGAGGAGGTGGTTGGAGTTATTGAAGGACTATGATGTTTCTATTTTGTATCACCCGGGGAGTGCCAATGTGGTGGCCGATGCATTGAGTAGGATGTCCGCTAGCATGGACAGTCTTGCTTATATTTCGGTCGGCTTGAGACCGCTTGCTTTGGACTTTCAGGCCTTGGCCAATCGATTTGTGAGGTTGGACATTTCCGAGCCTAGTAGAGTGTTAGCTTTTACGGTCGCTCGTTCTTCATTATTGGAGCATATCTGTGACCGGCAGTTTGATGAACCCCATTTGTGTGTCCTGAGAGACACGGTGCAGCGTAGAGGTGCCACGAAGGTGACCTTAGATGATGATGGTGTTTTGATATTGCAGGGGTGAGTTTGTGTGCCCAATGTCGATGAGATTCGAGAGTTGATCTTAGCGGACCTCATAGTTCTCCGTATTCTATTCACCCGGGAGCCGCGAAGATGTATCAGGACTTGCTGCAGCATTATTAGTGGCGTAGGATAAAGAAATATATTGTTGCATATGTGGCTCGATTTTTGAACTGTCAGTAGCTTAAGTAATAGCATCAGAGGCCTGGTGGTTTGTTTCAGAGGACTGAGCTTCCCGAGTGGAAGTGGGAGAGGATTACCATGGATTTTGTTACCAGACTTACGCAGACTCAGAAGAAGTTCGATGCGATATGGGTTATTGTTGATAGGCTGACCAAGTCAGCACATTTCATTCCTGTGGTAGTCTCCTATTCATCCGAGAGGTTAGCTGAGATTTATATTCTGGAGATTGTTCGCCTTCATGGTGTGCCGGTATGTATCATTTTGGACCGAGGTACGTAGTTTACCTCGTGCTTCTGGAGAGCAGTCCAGTAGGAGTTGGGCACCCGTGTTGAGTTGAGCACAACATTTCATCCTCAGACGGACGGCTAGTCCGAGCGGAATATTCAGATAATGGAGGATATGCTCCGAGCCTATGTCATTGATTTTGGAGGCTCGTGGGACCAGTTTTTGCCTTTAGCAGAGTTCTCCTACAACAACAGCTACCAGTCCAGCATTCAGATGGCTCCATATAAGGCGTTGTATGGTAGGCGATGTCGATCTTCAGTTGGGTGGTTTGAGCCGGGGGAGGCTCGGTTATTGGGTATCGATTTAGTTCAGGAGGCCTTGGATAAGGTCAAGATCATTCAGGACAGACTTCGTTCGGCTCAGTCGCGGCAAAAGAGTTATGCAGTTCGTAAGGTTCGGGATGTTGCTTTCATGGTAGGTGAGCGGGTCTTGCTCCGAGTGTCACCTATGAAGGGTGTGATGAGATTTGGGAAGAAGTGCAAGCTTATCCCTAGGTTCATTGGTCCATTTGAGATTCCCGATCGTGTAGGAGAGGTGGCTAGTACACTTGCCTTGCTGCCTAGCTTGTCAGTCGTGCACTGGTGTTCCATGTGTCCATGCTTCGGAGGTATCACGGCGATCTAGCCCACATGTTAGATTTCAACACTGTCCAGTTGGATTAGGATCTGTCTTATAAGGAGGAGCTGGTAGCTATTCTAGACCGGCAGGTTTGACAGTTGAGGTTGAAGAGTTTTCATGTAGTGCATGTTCAGTGGAGAGGTCAGCCTCCTGAAGCATCAACCTAGGGGTCCGAGTCTGATATGCAGAACCGTTATCCCCATCTATTTCCAGACTCAAGTACTTCTATCTTTTCTCCGATCGAGGACGAACGGTTGTTTTATAGATGGATAATGTGACGACCCAAAGTATCATCACCTGTTTTCTCATTCATTCCGTGCTTTCGAGGCCTTGAAAACCTTATTTTTAGTTGCCTCGATTTGTGTGCGCAGTCCGGGCGCATAGCCAAAAAGCTTAAATATGAATTCTATGAAAAATTTGACGAATTTTGGTATTAATATGATTAAAGTAGACTTTGGTCAACATTTTGAGTAACCGGACACG
Source organism: Nicotiana glauca (assembly GCA_026770625.1). Taxonomy (NCBI): domain Eukaryota; kingdom Viridiplantae; phylum Streptophyta; class Magnoliopsida; order Solanales; family Solanaceae; genus Nicotiana; species Nicotiana glauca. Next base: position 121,059 of record MU776378.1, on the reverse strand, counting down.
TACCCGAAACCGTAATTTGACGGTCCCGGAGGGTCCGTAGAAAAATATGGAATCAAGCGTATGCCCCGAATCGAAATTCGGGGTCCCGAGCCCGAGAAATGAATTTTTGAAAGAAATTGTTTTTCTAAAATGAATATGAAAATTTAAAATGAAAATGGATTAGAAAGTATTTGTATCGGGCCCGTATTTTGGCTCCGGCGCCCGGTACGGTTCTTATATATGGTTTAAGATGTTTCTGTGTAATTTGGTCGAAATCGGATGTCATTTGATGTGTTTCGGACCTAAATATCTAAAATGGGATGTTAAAGAAGTTTGAATGAAAAGAGATGATTTTGAGGTTTGATTCCTCGTTTATGATGAAATTGTGGCGATTTGATCGCACGGTTAAGTTCGTATGAGGTTGTTTAGTTAGTTGGTGAGTTTGGTTAGGAGACCCGAGGGCTCGGGAGTTTTTTTTGGAGGTGTTCGGGGTAGTTTTGGACTTAGGAAGATTGCAGGAAATCTGAAACAGGCGCACAGTGATTTTCTTCTTCACGATCGCACTATGCCTCTCGCGTTCGCGAAGCTTCAGCTTCATCCTTCATCGCATTCGCGTTACCTCCTCGCGTTCGCATAGAGCATTTTGTCTCAGAAGACTTAGCCTTGATTTTATTCATCGCGTTCGTGAACTAGTCATCGTGTTCGCGTAGTAACAACCTCTTTTTCATCGCATTTGCATACCCCATCTCGCGTTCGCATAGGCCAAAGTCTTGGACCCCAGCCCATCCTTCTACGCGTTCGCGAATATCATCTTGCATTTGCGATGCCTTGACCCATTTACCATTCGCTAACGCAGCTCCCTTCCCGTGAATGCGAAGGGCATTTTTACCCAGCGATTTTTAAATGTCAAAACAGAAGCAGTGACGGGTTTTCTTCCAAAATTCACACGAGCTCTTCTTCTCCACAGCCCCTAGGCAACTTGTAGGGCGATTCTTCACCAAAACTTCTTGGGTAAGTATTATCTAACTCGTTTTCTTCATTTTCTATTATCATCTACTGAAATCCTAGGCCTAAAACATGTAATCTAGGGTTAAAATTGGGGGAATTGGGTAGAGTTCGGGCTTTTCGATTTTCTTTGATTTAGACCTCGTTTTGTGGTCGAATTTGAAAACAAATTGTATATCTGGGCTTGTGGGGGAATGGGCAACATGGAATTGGTTCGAACCTCGTGTTTTGGCCAAGCGGGCCCGGGGTCGGTTTTGGAATTTTTGGAAGAAAGGTTGGGAATCTATATTTAGTCATTGGGTCTGATTTGTTTTGCTGTTATTGATACTATAAAGTCGTTATTTCATAGATTTGATTGAGTTGGAGCCGAATTCGAGCGGTAAAGCTATACTAGAGGCTTGAGTTGAGTTTGGAGCATTCGAGGTAAGTGTTTGATGTAACTTTGGCTTGAGGGAATAGGATTAGAGTATTACTTGCTAAGTGCTAAATGTTGAGTACGGTGTATAGGCATGGTGACGAGTATCTATACACCGGTGACTAGCATGATCGTGAGTCCTTACTTGTTATTATTTGGGGTTCTGTAGTGACTCTTCCTTCTGTAATTGATGGTTTCTATATGATGTGAAGAGTATGAAAAGGAAATACGATTTGTAAAACTCCTCGGAGCGTTTGCTAGGATTATGACATGATTAGGAAGTAAGGAATGAACGAAAGAGAAAGAGATGTAATTATTCCCTTTCCGGGACGTGTAAGTTATTGTTGTTGCTCCCTTGCCGGGAATTAACTGTTTATTTGTATTCTCCCTTGCAGGGATAGTTCAATTAATACTTGTTCCCTTGCCGGGAAACTATTATATATTGTGAAATGGGATCGTGTGGCACGCCGACCACTTATATATTATTATATGGGATCGTGTGGCACGCCGACCACTTATATATTATGAAATGGGATCGTGTGGGATGCCGACCACTTATATATTATTAAATGGGATCGTGTGGCATGCCGACCACTTATATGTTATGAAATGGGATCGTGTGGCACACCGACCACTTATATGTTATGAAATGGGATCGTGTGGCACGCCAACCACGTATTCTATGCTTGAAGGGATCAGTTATAGTTTTTCCTTATTTATTCCTATCGTTCTATGTTATCTGTTATCACTTATATGTTATGAAATGGGATCGTGTGGCACGCCGACCACGTATTCTATGCTAGAAGGGATCAGTGATAGTTTTTCCTTATTTATTCCTATCGTTCTATGTTATCTGTTATCCCCAAATGCATGTTACCCTACCAGTCTTAATTATTACTTTCTGCTATTATTTTGTAGTACTTGTATATACATATCTGCATAGGTTGATTGGTAGTCCTGTCTATCCTCGTCACTACTTCGCCGGGGTTAGGCCTGACACTTACCAGCACATGGGGTCGGTTGTGCTGATGCTACACCATGTGGATCCTTTTACACAGATCACAGTACCGGATCAGGAGCTTTTGGACAGCAGTAGGAACATTGGGAGCCGACTTCAGTCCAGAGATTCCCCAGGTAGCCTTGCTGACGTCCGCATGGCTCGGAGTCTCTCTTATCTTTATTTTTTGTTTAATTTCCTTTGTATCAGATTAGACAGTACTGTATGTTTATTCAGACTTTGTATTTAGCATTCTGTAGAAGTTCGTGAGTTAGTGACTCCGGTCTTGGGTAGAGGATTTGTTAAACTTTCGCACTTGGTTTCAGTTATTTATGTTTTGAGACTTCCGCTTTTATAATAATTGCATCGTTTTCTTTATATTGTTGATGTTGTTAAGAGAAGTATTAAATTGATTGGCTTTCCTTGTTCCTATTAGTAGGCGCCATCACGACTCCCGATGGTGGGAAATCCGGGTCGTGACACCGCCGCCACAAAAAATTAGTCCTAATCCCTTTGATTCATGTTCGATCCATGGATTTGCATGGCCGTTTGAGGCTCCAACTGATCTTCTACATCTCCTGGTTGCTCATTCTTATGATTTCCTGGAAACATCTCGAAAAGATCTAACTAGATGTGGTTCAAGACTCTCTAAGTTTCTGTCTATGGTTGTGAGTGTTACTATTTCGATGCTTTTACTGTTCAAATATCTTGTTTGAGACTAGATTCTCTTTATCCTTTCATTATTTCTTTAAAACCCTCATTTCAAACACGAATCCATCTAGATCTTTGTAGCTCCGGAAAGTTTCTGAGTTCATCATTGATTTGTCGTTAAAGAGTTTCCCGCTTCTTCACTATTAATCAATTTTTAGCACTACGCTACTTTAGGTTTTTAATTTCTATGATTTCTGTTGTTTGAATATCTGTATGTTTGAAGTGCTTTCTATTTTGGTATTTTTTTAAAGTTCATCTAATCTTCTTGCTACTAATAACCCCTAAGTATCTTTCTAATTATCCGGGGTTCCCAATTTTTTTTTTTGCAAAAGGTTTTCTGAAGTTTTTATGTTTCTTTTCGTCTTTCTCGCATGGTTATGTTTCTGGTCCAATTTTTTGACTATTAAGTGTTTGATTTCAACCTCTTCTCTGTTCTTGTTTGAATGATTGAATGATTAGCCTAATTATCTAGGTTTTCATTTGTGTACTAAACTAATTTATTGATCTTTGATTGTTTTCCTTAATCCTGAGTTCTTAATTGATTTCTCTTGTCTATCTATGGGTTGATTAACCCTTTGATTGGTCTCTGATTTCCCGTGTTTGCCTAATTTTTGAAACTGATTACTTGATTTAAGGGTTCTAACCCTAATTGACTGTTAAACCTTCTTCTTGTCTTATTTGAAATTCAATTAGAGTTATTTATGGTATAATTTCCTAATTTCCTATCCCCAATCAAGCTTGATTGATTATTTGATTACTTCCTTACCTTATTTTTGCAATCTCAATTTTCCTTGCCTTATTTACTTGAACTATTCGACCCTTATATATATATATATATATATATATATATATATATATATATATATATATATATATATATATATATATATATATATATATGCACTCTCATTCTACCTTAGACATGAACAATAGTTTACACACACACAAAAACTTTTCGCTCATCTCTCTCTGCTACTTGTGATGACTACTTGACTAACGGCTGAAAGCCAAGGCAAGGCTGTTGAATCATGTCTACTTTACCTTCTATTTCTGCTTCCTTAACTAGTATACCTCTACTATTGTCATTCAATTAATTTGTGTGTTTATCAGTATGTTTACTTCTGTTAAATTTGTTTGTTCATCCGCATGTTTACTTTTGTTTAAATCCATGTGTTTACTAGTATGCTTACCCTTGTCTAATCCATGTGTTTGCTAGCATGATTGTTTTTGTCCAATCTATGGGCCTACTTATGTTCAAACTATATATTCAATAGCATTTTTCTGACCATATGTTTCCTAACATGTCTATTAATGTTCAATCTATGTGTTTATTTCCACTCCTGGCCAATACATGTGTTTGCCACAATAGCATATTGACTATTATTTTTCTAATTAGAACTATATGTTCTGCCTACAGCAAGTTTACATGTTTACTTATGTCTATAATTAGATATATGCCTTGCCTACTCCCTTACTAAGGCTGACCTCCCTATCTGGATACTTTGCTCCCCAATCCCTGTTACCCCTTACATGTGGCTACTTGATTTTCAACATGCCTTGTTTCTGTGTTTTGTCACTTAGTAATATCCAATAAGTTTAAGTAATCCTATTTTCTGAATACTGCTTATTTGTCTGGAACCTTTGCCTAGTTTCCAGGAACTGAATGTTTAGGTTTAATTCTGATTTCCTTAAAATTTGAAACTGCTTTTTATCTCAAAACTATTCTTGCAAATCACTATCACTTCAATTCCTAGAATACTTAGGTTCTTGTCCCTCCAGTGTGAGCATTCTTTTAGTGCCCAAGACGCTCCTTTAAGCTTTGACATACTGGGGTTGGCTATTCTATTGCACATGCTGTTTAGCTTTTAAGGAGGCCTTGGTGTGAGCACTGCCCTGGGTCCTGAAAGCCCTTGGGAACTTTGACACACTAAGACACCCTCTATAACACTATGAGATGTGGCAATCAAAAGTGTTTGAAGGCCTAGTTCCCAGGTTTTACTTTGGGCCTGTCCAGGCTCCCTATAGTATATTGTTATCATTCCTGTAATTCATCCTACACTTAGTTTGTAATATTCTATACTTTGTAAACAGGTATTGGTGAAATTAGTAAACTGGGAGGGATTATTATATACATTTTGTTGGGGAACGAGAACATATCATGCCTATAGGATTTAAAATTAGTGTTTACATTCCTAGAAACAATATTTATAGGGCATTGCAATGTTCATCACTTGTATGCATTATAGAGATCATGTCTATAGGGTTAAAACCAAACTTTTTTCAATCAGAAATCATTGCATTGTTTGATCGTTTTGCATGCATTCTATAAACCATGCCTATAGGATAAAATTAATCTTACATTCGGGGAACTACATTTGTGGTTTTAAAATCAATCTCCACATGCCAATCCGGCTATAAAATTGCTGTATTTAGTTTTCATCATTTAAAATCAGTCATCGTACCTAGACAACATGCCTATAGGACCTAAACTGCTTGAAATTGTTTACTTTTTCATTATACTTCTGAATAACGACTAGATATCATGCTCATACGATGTCATTGATATATTCCTAGGAAAGCCTGTAGCACGATTAAAATCCTATAAACTACAAAATTGCGATTCTGTTAACTGTCCAGATTCCCTTCCCCCTTCTAAAATTAGTAGGCAAACTGATTAGGTATTGGTTCCCGCTTTAATAAAGATTTGCATGTGTTCTGATTTGTGCTCACCTAGATATCCTGTCATTAGGACTCTTTCCAAATGTCTAAAACACTGTTGTTTGAGACGTTCATTTGTGTGTTCTATTTGTGGAGATAAAATATGAGCCTCTTTAATTGTTCTTTACTTGACAGTCCTAACTATTTTGGTTGTCACCTAGAATTTTCTCCTTTTAATCAATATAAGAGAGTCTAGATCCACCTTAACTAGGAGTCCTAAATACCTCTGGGACTATATAAGTAAAGGGATGGTTAATGCACGTATATGATACATCTTAAGGTTGTTAGAACGCTTTCGGCTATGACCAAGGGGAGGGTCAGTGGGTAGCAAAGGATATGATGACTTGTGCACTAATGCCACATGTAACCTCTCTATTTGAGAAAGGCTTACCGGATATTGTACAGATATGATCCTATAGGCCAACAAACCTATGACCTCCCTCATATTATTTACACATGTGTGCCTAAATTGCTTATTTGTTAAAGTTCCTTCTTCGTACATATGTGCTCAGACTGCTTATCTGTCAAATTTTATCTACCTTATATGTGTGCTTAGACTATCTATTTGTTAAATGACTAATTCACATAAATCAAGTTCGGTCGGGACCCACCGTTGTGGATAATGAGGGGTGTCTAACACCTTCCCATCAAGGTTATTTTGAGCCCTTACCCCACGACTCCAGTAATGCTAATTGATTTTCATGAGTTATTTGATCTAGGTTCCCTAACGCACCTTAAACCTGTTAGGTGGCGACTCTTCAAATTAAAATACACAACTCCCAAAAGGAAATGAGTTGTTCCCCATGAATGTCAAAACCCGGACTCCACAATGAAAAGGGGGTGCGACAGCATGGCGACTCTGCTGGGGATATCTTAAGCTTTTATCATAATGAACATGTTTTGTAAATTAATCCTAAGCATGCTTTATTTTGATACAAAATTTCTCTTTCCCATGTTTGGTTTTAATTGGTTATTTTCAAGCGTTTATTATTTCTTTTATTGCCTAAAACTGACTTGTTTCCTTGTTTTCCTTTTGTAACTATCTTTCAATTATTTAAATACCACCTTTATCATTTTTAACTTGCAAATAATTGACAACTTGCTATCTATTGTTGCATATATCATACTCAACATCATATTCCACTAGTGCGTAATCAATCATATAGAAACGCTTGATGAGTGTTTGCGATCTTCCTGTATATCACTCTTTTATATTTGGAAAGGTGTATTTGCGGTAAAACTAGTCGATCAGTGGTGCGTACGACGGTTTCATGCCTTTCCCCTCAAGTTGTCCGCATGAGGATGCCAGTTTAGAACACTATAGTAACCCTACTCAAATTAATTGTGCATACATCATGGTCAGACCTAGCCGGGTTAATATATTGTCCGTATAATAACCTTTTAAGATAAGCCACCAAAAGTCCATCGGGTTTTCCATAATCACAACGGATACCACCGCGATTTTGTGCATTAATTTGGAGAAATAAATGCCATTATGCAAATCATTATTGTATAAATAGACAAACCTGGAGTGGGAAAGAGCCTAATCATCTTTTGTTTTGCGGAAACAAGACACGAAATTCCCCGGTTCGGCATGGTCAGTGGCATACCTTCACTTTTGCTAGATTGTGGAGGGATCTTCCTTCAAGTGACCAAAATCAGGTGAAACGAGTCTTGGGGAATTTTCCATCTTTGTTGGATCTTCAGCCAAACAACATGTTGATCGAAGCTGCCACCATGTTATGGGACAAAGAAAGGATTGTGTTCCGCTTTGGAAACATGGAAATGACGCCTCTTTTGGATGAAATAGGGGGATCTGCTGGGCTAACTTAGGATAGCCCTGGTTTATTGGCACTAGAAAATCGCACCACTAGGGGATTTTTGAAGATGATGGGGATAAAGAAGAATGATGATTTGGAGTGTCAGACAAACTCTTATGTACCTTTCGATTTCTTCTATAAGCAATACGGTCACAACAAGTCTTACCGTATCTTCGATGATAAATTCTCCATCACCTCCTTGGGTTGGATTCTTCGTAGGGTCTTTGTACTCATTGTGTGTTTCTTGGGCATGCTAGGGTTCCCAATCCAAGGGGACAGAATCCGCACCAGGCTGGCCATGGTGGCCAAAACTATGATAGACAAGATCGAGGTGCAGACATACACCATTGTCCTTATGATCATCGCAGATATGTACCGGTCCTAGGAACCCTGTCAAAAGGGGTTCAGATTCTTCGTGGTTTGAATTTGCTGCTGCAAGTTTGGCTGCTGGAATATCTCTAAAGGGGTCAATACTGTCAAGAGTTTCCACGAAGATCATGGAATGATCATATAGCCTTCCACCATCCCAAGAAAATGATATCTATTCCGGACATGTTTGCTTAACCAAAGGATGCTATAGGATGGGTAGAGTTTTTCAACAATCTGATTGAGGAATGGCTTCAATGGATGTTCGAATGGTTCCCTACCGACGAGTTCATCATCAGATCCAGTGATGTTCCCCACTTGGTACTGATTGGGTTAAGGGGCATATACCCTTACGCTCCACTACGGGTTATGATACAGGCAGGAAGGAGACAAGTCGTACCACAAGTCTCTAAGACGAGTCACTTCATAGTCGATTTTCAATCTGACACCATCCCATATAAGAATAAAGCACAACACATGTGGAGCTTGATGATTATTATGGAAAAGGATACCATCGAGCCAGATCGATATCAAGTGGCTTACACATACTTTTACCCCTCATGGTTGGACGATAGCATAGTGGGGATCTTCGAGCCAGGGGCTGGTCCAGGAAAAAGGGTTATAGATGAAGTTGTCGAAGCACAGGTAAAGTACCACAAATTGCACAAGAGAATTTGTGAGTCTAAAGCTGAGCATATGGAGCAGCATAAGGCCGACATATAAATGATCAATGAGTGGAAAGGGAGGGCTATTAAATCCAATGAAAGGTTGGACTATCTAGAGTACAATCTAATGGAACTAGAAGGGAAAATGAGGAAGAGAGTCACCAATTTCCAGAAAGCCGAGGAAAACAGAGGAGGACATTTGGCAAGGGCATTCTTACTGCTGAACCTGTTGAACTGGGGGAATTGACCGACAAAAGCATCCAGTCTGGAGAGGGTCCTTCTAGGACCAAATATATTAGGTTTGCTTGCTTTCTAAATGTAATAAGAGAAAGTGCTATTAGTGACATTATTTATTTAGTATCATTTTTGGTCGTCTATTTTCACATTAATGAAATGAGGCAATTATTGGCACTAAATTACTCCAAAATTTATTTTTCACTAGGCCTACCTCGGGAACAATTGGGCTCCCAAATTAGGACGCGAATTTATATTCCCGTAATATGTTTTTAAGTACTGCAAACTTTTCATAATGTTACTGACTTGGCTACCTTTTGTTTTTCTTTCTTTCTTTTGATTATTCCCATCTCCCAGTGGTTGGTTCGTGCATACTAGCATCATCAGATTAACACACAATATCCAGGGGCCCTCCACCTTCTCCTTCTCCTAGTCCACCAAAAGGAAGGGAAAAGCAAAAATGGAAGATTTGAACGACGCCAGAAAGGAAAACAACACACAGGTTGAACATGTTGAAACTTCTGATGTCGGGGTACTTAGGCCCCAAATGAAGCAGTTTCATGGCTCGAACAGAAAATACTGGAACTTCATGGTGAGCTTGAGAATGTCTGGAATGTGGCAAACATATCCTTCTCACTCACCGTCCTAGACATCAGTCATCCAAATACTCAGAACCCCGCACCATCTCAAAACACACCCAACAAGCGCCTACAAATCCACCTGTACCTCAGCGTTATACAACTCCCTCACAAAATCAAACCATCCCACCTCTATACCAGCCAAACACCTACCATACTCTACAAAATATTCTACTAGTCATTCATGAACCCCAGAATTCCACCAACGATCACCACTATTCTCAGATTTCAGGTCACCAACACAACCTTATATATGTGGAGACCCTACCGCACTCCACTCTACCCATCCTCTATGCACCAGAATCTGTTGAGAAGGACATGCTCATTAAGAACCCGGTCGAGGAGCTCAAGAAGTTGACTAGCCGAGTTCAAGGCATAGAAGGAGGCAAGGGGATAGAAGGTCTAAACTATGAAAACCTATGCATATAGCCGGATGTAGAACTGTTAGAGGGTTATAAACCTCCGAAGTTTGAGATGTTTAACGTTATAGGTGATCCCAGGGTTTATTTAAGGACCTATTGTGACATGCTTGTCGGGCTAGGAAAAGATGAAAAGATCAGGATGAATCTTTTTATGAGGAGTCTTATGGGAGATACCTTGTCTTGGTACATCAGCCAGGATCCTAAGAAATGGCCCAACTAGGTGAGTATGTCATCTAATTTTATGGACCGATTCAGGTTCAACACGAAGAATGCACCAGATGTCTTCTACATTCAGAACGTCAAGAAGAAGCCCACCGAAACTTTTCGCAAGTATGCTACTCGTTGGAGGTCAGAAGCAGCCAAAGTCAGGCTAGCATTGGACGAGGAACAGATGAACAAGTTCTTCGTCAGAGCACAGGATCCGCAATATTATGAAAGATTGATGGTTATTGAAAACCATAGGTTCTCTGATATCATCAAACTTGGCGAAAGGATCGAAGAAGGCATCAAAAGTGGGATGGTAAAAAAATTTGAGTCATTGCAGACTACTAATAAAGAATTGCAATCAGGGGGTATATCTAAGAAGAAGGACGGGGGAGCAGTGATGTTTCCCAAGTACCCAAAACTCCATTCGTATAACGAAACTCTCCACTTGCATATCAAGCACCTCTAACCACCTATCAACTGTCACCCCCACCAACATATCAACCCTTGTCCTCCAGATATTCACAACCAGTCACTGTCTATCATACCTATGATTCCCAACCATATCATTTTCAGTAACCTCCAACTGGTCAAAATTACCCAAGACCACGACATAATTTTGACTGCAGATCACCCAAACCATACCCTGCCATTACCGAACCCATCGACCAGCAATATGAAAGGTTGAAGGCTGCTGGTTATGTCTCTCCTATCTCTGTTGTGGCCATGAAAAGCTCATCCAAATGGGTTTACCCAAATAAGACTTATGCGTACCATTCTGGTATAAAAGGGCACACCATTGACGAATGCTGCATGTTGAGGGACAAAATCTAGGCCTTGATTGATAGCAAGATCATCCAGGAAAAGGAGGGCATGCCTAACATCCGCAATAACCCCCTCCCAGATAACAGGGGTGAAGGTCTCAATGTGATAGACATGGATGAAGAATGGGATCTGGAGGGTTCAATCGAACTTATCAGAGAGGGTGACGACCCTAAGAAACCCGCAGTCACCCTCAACCCCATTATAGTGCAGGTGCAGCCACCAGTGGAGGTTGAGGTAACAACATCAGTCCCATTTGAAGTTGAGGTAGCCACCCCTGTAGTTGCACCTATTCCATTTGAGGTGAAAGTAGCCACACCATTTTCAGTGAAAGTATCAACCACACCGCCTTTCAGCATCGAGGTTATACCATGGGATTATGTGGCCGAAGCTAGAAGAAAGGGAAAAACCAAGATGGGGGAATCTGGTGCTGCACAAGGGATGACTAGGACTGGAAGGTTCTATACACTCGAGCCTTTGGGAGAGTCCATTAAAAAGGCCTCTAATAGACCTCCTATTATTGAAACAGGTCCAGATGACCTCTAGAGGAAAGTACAAGCTAGGGAGTATTCAGTCATCAATAATTTGAACAAGACTCTCCCTCAAATGTCTATCCTGTCGCTGCTACCGAATTCAGAAGAACACAAAAATGCTCTGATAAAACTATTGAACGAAGCATATATGCCCAATAACATCACAAGAAAAGAAAGGGCAAACATGGTAGGATATGTATTGGGAAGTCAAAAAATCACTTTCCATGAAGATGAGTTGCCGCTTGAGGGTCTGATTCACAATAGGGAACTACATATCACAGTGTATTATGAAGACTACTTCATTACTAAGGTCTTGATTGATGGAGGATCTAGTCTCAATATTTGCCCATTGATGAAAATGAAGAGGTTGGGCAAAGGCAAATAAGACATACGAGAGACCATGAATGTAAAGGCATTTGATGGGTCTCAGAGGTCTACCATCGAGAAAATTAATCTCTGTCTGCAAATGGGACCTACGTTGTTTGATGATGAGTTTCAGGTGCTAGAAATATCTACATCCTACAGTCTACTATTAGGAAAACCATGGATACACGCCACTAGGGCTGTGGCATCAACTTTCCATCAGGCTATAAAGTTTGAGTGGAACCATTAGGAGGTAATTATCCATGGAGACGAGAGCAACCCCATTTACACCTGTCATACTATTTCGATGGTCGAAAATAGGAGAAATCTAGGTAGAGAAACGTATCATCACATCGAGCGGGTCAATGAAATCGACAAGGCTAAGTGGTGGAATAGAAAGATAGCAAGCATGATGAACTGGGGAGGGTATGATCCTGACAAGGGTCTTAGTAAAAGTCTTCAAGGTATGACCAAGCCAATACAGCCAAAGTACCATGGTACCACTTTTGGGCTGGGATATCAATACTCCTGGCAACAATATAATGACTGGTCGCCACTATGGCGTGGTCCATAGTATCCATTGGAGCAGCCTATATCGTACTTGAGTTAGACTTTCCAATAGGTCGACCTCATATGGGGATTAGATGAGGAAGAAGCACAGGAAGCCTTAAGGAACCTGTGCTTGGAAGAATAGGACATGGACTGTTATGTAATTGCTGAGGAGGAGGAGGAAGGCCCTACAATCCGAGCTATGGCGAGAGGATCATTCCTCAAGAATTGGATTGTCAGACCATCCAGGGCGGACGAGTCCCGGTTTAGCAAGGCTGAACAACATTGTTTTGTTAACTTTCTAAGAAAAATGATTTTCCTTTTGGCATTTTGTTTTAAACAATGTTCCAAAAATATTGTTTAAATTATTAAAAATCGCTTTTATGTTTCAATGAATTGATATTTATTATTACCATTTTTCTCTCATATCTTTATCTATACATCATTATTATTTCATGTCGCGATGAACCAACAATTGTGACATGTAATGAGACAACATAACAAAAGGATAGTGATTCAGAAGAAGAAGATGTCATACCTGAGGAAATCTTCAGAGATGTAGAAGACTTTGAGAACAAGCCTAAGTCCAATCTGGATGAAATAGAAATTATCAACTTGGGAGATTCTAAAATTGTCAAGGAAATCTGCATCAACATCCACTTGTCGCCATCCAAAAAAGAAGAGTACACATAGTTCTTGAAAGGGTATGAGGACATCTTTGCATGGTCATACGATGATATGACCGAGTTAAGTACATCCATTGTGGCTAACAAGTTGCCCACAAAACCAGTGTGTCCACCAGTGAAGCAGAAACTTAGGAAATTCAAGCCTGACATGAGTCTGAAAATCAAGGAGGAGGTTACTAAGCAAATTGAGGCCAAGGTCCTCAGGGTGGTTGAATACCCAACTTGGCTAGCCAACATCGTGCCAATTCCAAGGAAGGATGGGAAGGTCAGGGTATGTGTTGATTAACAAGATCTCAACAGGGCCAGCCCAAGCTTCCAAAGACACTTGTGCCTAGCAGGAACTCCAGTCTTTTGTGGATTGTTTTGCCGGTTACCATCAGACCTGTATGGATGAAGAGGACGTTGAGAAAATGGCTTTTATTACACCATAGGGAGTATATTTTTATAAGATGATGTCATTCGGTCTAAAGAATACTGGGGCCACCTAAATGAGTGCTATGACTACCATTTTTCATGACATGATACATAAGGAGATCGAGCTATATGTGGATGATGTAATCATCAAATCCAAGAAAGCCACATATAATATAGCCGATTTGAGGAAGTTTTAAATAGACTACGAAGATACAACCTAAAACTAAACCCCGCAAAATGTGCATTCGAGGTTCTTGCCGGAAAGTTACTGTGGTTCATTGTCAATCGCCGAGGGATAGAATTGGATCCGTCAAAAGTCAAAGCCATCCAAGATCTACCACCACCAAAGAGTAAGAAATATGTAATGAGTTTTCTAGGACGGCTAAACTATATCATTCGGTTCATAGCCCGGTCCATAGTTATATGTGAGCCAATTTTCATGATGTAGAAGAAAGATGTTGCAACTAGTTGGACCGAAGATTGTCAAAGTTCATTCGACAAGATCAAGGAGTATTTATCAACACCACCAGTCTTGGTCCCGCCAGAGCCAGGTAGACCCTAGCTACTCTACCTTGCAGTATTAGATGGAGCTTTCAGCCACGTTCTGGGACAGCATGACGAAACAGGGAGAAAAGAACAAGCTATCTATTACCTGAGTAAGAAGTTCACTCCATATGAAGCGCGGTTCTCTCTATTGGAATGTACCTACTGCGCTCTAACCTAGATAGCTCGGAAGCTGAGGAATTACTTATGTGCCTTCACAACATACCTCATATCAAGGATGGATCCCTTGAAATATATCTTTCAGAAACCCATGCCCACTGACAAGCTGGCTAAGTGGCAAATCCTGTTGAGCGAGTTTGATATTATTTATGTGACTTAAAAAACAGTCAAGGGTCAGGGACTAACAGATCATCTTGCTGAGAACCCTATGAAAGGAGAATACAAACCCCTAAAACTATATTTTCTCGATGAAGAAGTGCTATTCATAGAAGAAGACGTTGCTGAGTCCTTTGGCGATTGGAGAATGTTCTTTGACGGGGTGGCAAATTTTAAGGGAGTCGGTATTGGAGTGATCTTGGTATCAGATTCTGGCCAACATTATCCAGTATCTGCTAAACTCAGATTTCCCTGCACCAACAACATAGTAAAGTATAAAGCCTATATACTAGGGCTCAGCATGGCCATCCACATGAACATTCAGGAGTTACTGGTAATCGGTGATTCAGATTTGCTTGTGCACCAAGTACAAGAAGAATGGGCCACCAAGAATTCCAAGATATTGCCATATCTACACCATGTGTAGGAACTGAGAAAGAGGTTCACGAAGATAGAGCTTTGGCATGTTCCAAAGGTTTAGAACGATTCCGCCGATGCATTAGCCACTTTGTCATCCATGATACAACATCTTGACAAGAACTTCATCGATCCCGTCCCAGTAAGGATCCACAGCCAACCGGCATATTGTTATCATGTTGAGGAAGAAACAGACGGGAAGCCTTGGTTTTAGGATATCAAAGAATATTTGGCTACCATTCGCATTATTGGGATATCATAACACAGTCCGCACATCAACTAGGGCAACTCCCTACTTACTGGTTTATGGTACTGAAGTTGTTATTCCCGCTGAAGTGGAGATCCCTTCTCTAAGAATCATACAAGAAGCTGAGCTCAGTGACGCAGAATGGATAAGGAGTCGTTATGAGCAGCTAGCCCGCAAAGACGGGAAAAGGATGAATGCTATGTGTCATGGGAAAATCTATCAGAACAAAATGTACTTCAACAAAAGAGTCAAGCAGAGACAGTTCACACCAGAGCAGCTGTATTGAAGAATATCTTTCTGCATCAAGACGAAGCCAAACAAAAATTCTGTTACACCCCATGTTTTCGTATGTTAGAGTATCCGTAAGTCAATTGATGTAAGCTCAAAAATGAGATCAACATTGAATGTACGTAAAGTAAGTTAATAATTTTATAATGGAGGTCACAAATCTTAAAGATCATGAATAACGAGTACCAAAAGGGTTTGAAAACTTAGACGCTAAATGAAATAAAAAAAAAAAAATTTGTCGAATGTCGACAAGTTTGGAATATTATAACATATACTTTTGGGGTGAAACAAGGGTGATTAACATAAGGAGGAGGTTATGTTTTGAGTTATTTTTGTCATATGATAGTCGTGTGTTATCTATTTAAGTCAAGCAAGTTGTGGAACAAAAGTTGGAAAAGGTCATCACAAGTTACATTCAAAAATGAGTTGAACCTTCGGTTAAATATAGCTAAGCTTTTCTCCCAATGTGCTTTGAATAAATGGATAATCTACATATAAAATTTAATATCTATGAGTTTACTTTCCAACGCATTATACCGTTTGTCAATACGATCTTGGAGTATAGAGATATTTGCATTTTCGCGAGACTGCACAGGCTAGTAGGTGACAAGTAGGAGCATCACCTACTTGCCAAAATGTGAGGACTTAATTAAAAGCCCCAAAGTCGGCCAAGAGGGGAATTTTAAGGGACTATACTCAGTTATGTCACCTGTATTTCAGACCAAAAAAACCTAATTTAACCCCTGCAACTCCTCCCCAAAAACCCCACACAAACCCTAGGGTATTCCGGGTGTTACGACGCGATTCTAGTGTTGAAAAGTCCAGACAGCTTGCTAGTTTCTCTTTCTCCTTTATTGTATCCGTGTTGAGGAACTTATTTTTGATGAAAAAGGATCAGGTTTTATCTATGCGTTTGCGAGTTGTAACTCGATCATAAAGAATAGACCTAGCTAGTTTCGAAAGAATGGTATGTTGTTTGTTCTTGTGCAATGGTTGGATGGTTGTGAACTTATTTTTAAGATAAATTCAGGGCTAGTTTATTGTGTAAGAGATATAATGATGTAATTTTTGTTTTATTTCTCAATTTGAAAGAAAAGGCAAGTCGAAACGTGTTTAAGTAAATCGAAATATTATTTTTGACTTGATGAACTTGTGGGACTGTTTTTGGGCTGTTTCGTGTTGGTATTGGGTTGTCTCTTTTACTACTATTTTTATGGAGTTTAGAGGAGTAAGGGTATGGAGAAACACCACATAGTTTCAAGGTTGTTTGTTGGTCGTTCATCGTAATATTTTCGGATTGTTTGACACTATTATGGTCGTCGTGTTGTGTATGAAGTGATAGGGGTATGTTGGGCTGTTTGTGATTGTTTTGACTAGTGTGAAGTCAAATATATAGGGGAGGTGCTGTCCGTTTCATTGTAAACTAGGTTGTGGTCGATACATAATAGTTACGAGGCTTAAACGATAACTAGAGTGTCATTTCTCTTATTGTAGACTAAGGAGCCGTGAAATTGCATAGCTTGAGGTTGGGAAGAATATACAAGGTATGTTAAGGAACTCATTTCTTTCTTTTGGCATGACCTAAAGTGACATGTACATAAACGGTACGCTAATTCATAACGGATCTACTACTAGAAACTATGTTTGTCCATGTTGTTCTTTCCCTATAAAGTTATTCTAATCAAGTGTGTATGATTCTTAAATCCTACTAAGGTTCATATTGATGGTAGGGATGCCCATAATGTTAATCAAAGGTGCATTTATCTTACATCACTCCGAAAGGGTTAGAACGTGATTTCATGAGTCGAGCATGAATTATATATATGTATCTATTTTACTCTACCGAGCCGCACTATAGTCGATCAGGTAAAGAACCTATTTTTCAACCACTAATCAGTTGGGTTTACCGAGCTCTACGTGGTCGGGTACGATTCTACCGAGCCTTATGATGGCCGGGTATGTTTTTACCGAGTCCTCTTTGAGTCCTGGTATGATATAATGATGATGATTCCCACAGAGGCGTATTCTTTTTAAAAGATTATGTATATATATGTATTATGGATTTCATGTTAGTAGCCCCTAGAGGCACTCAGATGTTACAGGTTGTATCTCCTCTATCTCTCTTTATATTACTGTTCTTATTTATGTTTTCCTGCCTCACATACTCGGTACTTTATTCGTACTAACATCCCTTTTGCATGGGGACACTGCATTTCATGCCCGCAGGTCCCGATAGACAGGTTTACATTCCTCCAAGTAGGCTATCAATTCAGCGGAAGGTGTTGGTGCACTCCACTTGCTCCGGAGTTGCCTATTTGGTCAGTATGTTTTGGATATGTATTGATTAGTATGTTGGGGCCCTGTCCCGACCTTTATGATATTAGGTACTCTTAAAGGCTGATAGACAGATTTCAGGTGTATGGATACTTGTATGGCTTTTCGGCTTATGTTTTGAGTTTACAAATGGTCATGTTGGCCTTATAGGCCCGTATGTCACGTGTATAGGTTTTCATATCATGGTGGGTCGTCATATGTTGAGTATTCGCCTATGTTTCATTCTTGTTATCTCTTTATGAGTTTTTTGGCTCATTTACCTATGATAGTATGATAAGAAAGATATGTTACGTTAGTATTTGGTTGAGTAAGGCACCGGGTGCTCGTCGCCACCCATCTGGTTTGGGTCATGACAGAAGTGGTATTAGAGCAGTTCTATCCTAGGGTGTCTATAAATCGTGTCTAGTAGAGTCTTTTTTATGGGTGTGTAGTGCACCACACTTATAAGCAGGAGGCTGTTGGGCATTTAGGACTGTCACTCTTTCTTCTTACTCTAGATCGTGTGGTAGAGATCAATTGTAAGAATTCAAACTTCTAAATTCTATTTTATTCATAATACAATCATACCTACATCGAGAAACATAGTTGATAAGAGATTGAATGTGGTTGTAGAAGAGTTGATGAGAGGACCTCGATTTTGCATTGCTAATGATGAGTAAATGTGAGGTCTTCAGTAGATCACGTCTGTACTAAGAAGTGTATGCTTCTTGATAAAGAGCCCTAAGGCATGAATATCTATCCACCCATATAGTTTAAAAACCAGTAAGAGAATCATAAGGTAGATACAAGTTTCAACAAATAAAAGAAGCAAGGTGGCGAAGGTTATGAGGTACCAGTTAGTGAAGGTTTTGAGTTTTTACAATTCAGGTAGAGAAATATATGTATTCTGGGTTACATTCAACAGTAACTGAGGTATGTAAAATTGGCCACGCCCATCTCTGTATAATATTCTACACAAATTTCTGATTGATTTCTGACTTTATGGCATATGATGGCGTTGGCTAGACTTGCTCCTAAATTTTGAGGGTCCTCCTCAAAATTCTGCCCCAATTTCTGGTTTTTGGGGGAAATGAAAGTTTTCATATGATATGACCGAACACACAGGGCTGCCTACGTTTCCCCTCTTAAATAGGAATCAGATCAAGCATAGTTCAATTTACATCATTTTGTGAAAACATAACTAGTTACACATAGTATTGTTTGACTGTTTCTGAGTTGATCGGTTTTCTCCAGACTTCTCCGTCCATTTCTACAAGTATGAGGGCTGTTCCTGTCTATACTCTATGAAGCATGTAAGGGTCTTGCCAGTTGGGAGAGAATTTGTTACGACACAAACTAGATGGGCGGCGACGAGCACCCAGTGCCTTACTCAACCGAGTACCAACGCAACATATCTTTCTTATCATACTATCATGGGTAAATGAGCTAGAAAACTTTTCACGAGATAAAAAGAATGAAACACAGGGGAATACTCAACATATGATGACCCACCATGATATGCAAACTTATACATGTGGAATACGGGCCTATAAGGCCGACATGACCATTTGGAAACTCAAAACATAAGCCGAAAAGGCCATACTAGTATCCATACACCTGACATCTATCTACAAGCCTCTAAGACTACCTATATCATAAAATTCAGGACAGGGTCCCGCCATACCAATCAATACATATCCAAAGCATACTGACCAAATAGGGAACTCCGGAGTAAGTGGAGTGCACCAACACCTTCCGCTGAACTGATAGCCTACTTGGAGGAATGTCAACATGTCTATCGGGACCTGCGGGCATGAAAAGCAGCATCCCCATGCAAAAGGGACATCGGTACGAATAAAGTACTGAGTATGTAAGGCAGGAAAACATAAATAAGAACAGTAATATAAAGAGAGATAGAGGAGATACCACTTGTAACATCTGAGTGCCTCAGGAGGATACTAACATGAAATGCATAATACATATATATATACATAATCTTTTATAAAGCATACGCCTATGTGGGTATCATTATCATCGTATTGTACCCGGCCTCAAAGAGGACTCGGTAAAAACGTACCCAGCCATCATAAGGCTCAGTAGAATCGTACCCGGCCCCGTAGAGCTCGATAAACCCAACTAATCAGTGGCTGCACAATAGGTTCTACATGGCAGACTATAGCGCGGCTCGGTAGAGTAAAATAGATACATATATATAATGCATGCTCGACTCATGGAATCACGTTCTAACCCTTTCGGAGTGATGTAAGGTCATTGCACCTCTGATTAACATTATGGACATCCCTACCATCAATATGAACGTTAGTAGGATTTAAGGATCATAGACACTTTCTTAGAATAACATTATAAGGAAAGAATAACATGGACAACCTTAGTTTCTAGGAGTAGATCCGTTATGAATTAATTTACCGTTTATGTTCATGTCACTTTAGATCATGCCAAAAGAAAGAAGTGAGTTCCTTAACATACCTTTTATATTCTTCCCAACCTCAATCTATGCAATTTCATGGCTCCTTAGTCCACAATAAAGAAATGACACTCTCGTAATCGTTTAAGCGTCGTAACTATTATGTATCGACCACAACCTATTTTACAATAAAACGGACAACACCTCCCCTATATATATGACTTCACACTAGTCAAAACAATCACAAACAGCCCAACATACCCCTATCACTTCATACATAACACGACAACCATAATAGTGTCAAACAATCTGAAAATGTTACGATGAACGATCAACAAACAACCTTGCCACTATGTGGTGTTTCTCCACGCCCTTCCTCCTCTCAACTGCATAAAAATGGTATTAAAAGAGACAACCCAACACCAACACGAAACAGCCCAAAAATAGTCCCACATGCTCATCAACTCAAAAATAATATTTCGGTTTACTTAAACACGTTTCGACTTGTCTTTTCTTTCAAATTGAGAACTACAACAAAAAGTACATCATTATACCTCTTATCCAATAAAAAAGCCATTAATTTAACTTAAAAATAAGTTCAAAACCAGCCAACCATTGAACAAGAACAAACAACATACCATTCTTTTGAAACTAGCTAGCTCTATTCTTTACGATCGAGTTACAACTCGCAAATGCATAGGTAATGGAAGGAGAAGCATAAAATTACCTTTTACTGGGTATAACCCACGAAACCTGGTCCTTTTTCATCAGAAATAAGTTCTTCAACACGGCTACAAGAAAGAAGAAAGAGAAACTAGCAAGATGTCCGGACTTTTCAGCACTAGAATCACGTCTTAACACGCGGAATACCCTAGGGTTTGTGTGGGATTTTTGGGGAGGAGTTGCAGGGGTTAAATTAGGTTTTTTTTTAGTCTGAAATACAGGTGAAATAACTGAGTTTATAGTACCTTAAAATTCCCCTCTTGGCCGACTTTGGGGCATTTTGGCAAGTAGGTGATGTACCTACTTCTCACCTGCCGGCCTGTGCAGTCTCGCGAAAATGCAAATATCTAAATACTCCAAGATCGTATTGATAAAAGATTTAATTATTTTGAAATTGGACTAATATATCTTCAATTTGATATGTACATTATCTCTTGATTCAAAGTATATTGGGAGAAAAGCTCAGCTATATTTAACTTAAGGTTCAACTCATTTTTTAATGTAACTGGTGATGACCTGTTCCACAACTTGCTTGACTTAAAAACATAACACACAACTATCATATGACTAAAATAACTCATAACATAACCTCCTCCTCATGTTAATCACCCTTTTTTAACCCCAAAAGTATATGTTATAATATTCCAAACTTGTCGACATTCGACGAAACTTATTTTCATTAATTCGTTTAGCGTCTAAGCTTTCCAACCCTTCTGGTACTCGTTATTCATGATCTTAAAGATTTGTAACCGCTATTATAAAATCATTAACTCTAAGTCCTTTATTACTGAGGTCTGCCACCCAGCTCCGGGTTACTCTTTCACTACTTGTCCTATATGTATAACTCTAAGTCCTTTAATGCTTCCTCATTACTGTTCATCTTAATAATGAAGGTCTAATCTCATCTCATACTTTGCAACTTTTATCCATCGATTGGTGATTCACCTTAATATTGATCCATAGTCTACCGTTGATAACCTGAAACCCCTCACGTAGTACGTTGTCACTAGAGCTCACGTCTCATCGTGGAATATCTGAAGTGATTTGCCCGATCCACCTAGGGGCGATACTCTACATCAATAACCATATTTCAGAGCATCCTAATATGATTCATCTTATGGGGGTATTCCAATCCCGTGCAATTCATAAAATTCCTTCTCTTTAAATTATTCCTCAATCAAACGCCTAAATGTTATCCTCTTATCTATCACAATTACACCATTATTCTACTACCAGGTCAGTATTTCATCTCTTCTAATTGCTCGTAGTCTTAGACTCATCTGTAAGACCCCGGAAAATTTTTTCCAAGTAATTTGAGATTTTGACGTGGCAAGGTAGGCTAATTATTTTATTTTGTGTGCAAATGAGGATTCGTGATATATCAATTGGATATGTTAATAAACGTATAATTAATATTAGAAGTGAATTGGGGTCTAAGGAGAGGCCTAAGTCTAAGCCAAGTTGGAAAATTTCATATTAGACGAAATTTGTAAGTGAGTGCGCACAATACCTCACTCTGAACAATCATATCTCCAGTTTTTTAAGGAGTTGTGTGATGAACAACCTATCAAATTAAATTCCTTTGAGTCTAGTTTCCAACGCAAAAAACCATTCATCGTTTGGAAGTGTATACAGAAAGTTATGACTATTTTACTGGACATGCATCACCAGCGCGCCCAGGCGCGCGGCCGCGGTGTTGACCGCGGGGCTTGCTGCCTGGAGCCGTGAGGTGCACCGCAGTGGAATGCTGCAGACCGCGGGGGAACGTGTGAGATGTCTAAAATACCAATGGTCAGTGTAAAAACCGAAGGCAGTATCATCTTTCCTTAATTTTTGTCATTAAAGCTTGAATTTGGCAAGATTTCTTTATCCTCCCAAGATCTCCAACCCCTCCCATCTTCAAGGTAAGTAATCCTTATGATCTTGGTGTGAAATTCCATCATTTATACACTAATATT
This sequence comes from Nicotiana glauca, assembly GCA_026770625.1. Taxonomy (NCBI): domain Eukaryota; kingdom Viridiplantae; phylum Streptophyta; class Magnoliopsida; order Solanales; family Solanaceae; genus Nicotiana; species Nicotiana glauca. The sequence continues at coordinate 98,268 of MU776378.1, read as the reverse complement.
GATGAAATATTCACATAAACACATACAGTTTTTCAAGAAATTCCTTCAAGAACTCAAAGAAGGGTTTTGCAAGATTTCTTCCAAAAAGGTAAATCCTACACCTTAGACTTACATATATGGAGTTATTATAGAAATATGAGTATGGATTAAGAATTGTAACTCATGGGATAGTGATTGGAAGCCATAGGTGCCTAACCTAGGTTGTGTTGGTATTGTAGAGATTGCGAGATAGGTTATTGAGGTATGATTCTTGGGGTAATAGTATTATGTATACATACATGTACAAATTAGGTTTGTGTGAAGATTGATGTATATAAATAAATAAATATGGGGTTGGGGAATGAAGGATGTCTTGAAAAAGAGATTAAAAATCAAGATGCTCAACTAGTGTTTGATAAAATGCTCAAATAAGCTGAAACCCCTTCCTAATTTGTGTTTTATTTTGTTATGTCTCAAGTATATTGGGATTGCTAGAATTTCTGAAACGTTGTAGTAACTTAAGGAAAGCTTAAATGAGGTATGTATGGCTAACTTTAAACTTTGTAAAGTCCCCGTGTTTGGTGTACGGGTAATTGGTATGTGTTTACTTACGTGGACTATTTGTAAATTCTTGTGATTAATGTGCCTTGAACGTTGTTGGGTAAGTCTTCCGATATGATGGTGCAAGTAAATGGAAACAAACCAAATGTGTGGGTGTGAATGTGTTGGTGTGGTAAGAGCTGTGTAACAAATGATGGGAAAGAAATCGTAATTGATGCAATTGAAACAATTGTAGTAATATCATATGTGGCTTGTTGTGGGCAATTATCGTTGTGACCTAAATTGTACATTGGGCTGCTGTATATGATGGAGATGGTATTGATGGTTATGGAAATTCTTTGTGAAATGTTGTTGTTATGCCTTGAGAGTTGTTGTTGTAGTTCTTGAGAATTGTTGATGTTGTTGTTCTTTGTGAATTGTTGTGGTTGTTGTATTGTTTGTGAAATGTGGTTGTCCAGTGGGATTGGATTGCTTGCCGCAACATAAAAGGATAAATTATGGGTTGGGGTGATAAGGGTGGCCAAGGTGATAAGGGTGGAAAGTGATCGAAATTACTATTGAAATGAAAATGTGAGAAAGTTGTTAAATCATTGATGTGAAAATGTTGAAAAGGGGAAATGGAGAGATTGTAAACTTCTTTGCTTTGATTGTTTCCTTTCATGTGTATTTGATTGTTCATTCCATTACTATTTGTTACTTGTGTATGGTTTGAGTTTACTTAGGGCAAGGTTTGTTCATGCATACCAGTACAATTCAAATGTACTGACGTCCCTTTTGCTGGGGGCGCTACATTCGTATTATGATTGTAGGTGGATCTATAGCAGATACTCCAGTCCACCGACCATAACTCCCCTTCATTTTCCGTCAGCTGTATTGGTGAGCCCCTTCCCTCTCGGGGCCCTACGTGGCTCATGCCACTTTCTTTTTATTTTGGAATCATGTTGTGGTATTTGTTTAAGGTATAGCCGGAGCCTTGTTACCGGCATCCCTATATTACATTACTCTTCAGTTATGTTTAGAGGCTCCGTAGAAAGGTTGAGGGTAGTGTCAGGTATTGGAATTAAAGTAAGAATGTTGATGTTCGGCAAAGATTTATAACTTTTATAATATTTTGATATTTATGATTTAAGCTGCTAATGGACATGAAATGGAAGTTGTTAATAAAACACTTGCTATGTATGATTAATGGAATCCATATCCTTTTTATTCATGAAAAGATTTGGGTAGAATGAAACTTAGCAGGCTTGCTTAGTCGGGTTCTCTCGGTTGAGCGCCGGTCGTGCTCCTCGGTTTTTGGAGCGTGACAAACTTGGTATCAGAGTCTAAGGTTTTAAAGCATCCTAGGATGTCTCGGAGCCGTGTCTAGTAGAGTCCTTCTTATCGGTGTGAAGTCGACCACATCTATAAGTTGGGGGCTATTCAGACATTTAGGAATTTCATCCTTCTTTGATACTCCAATCATGCGATAAAACTCAAGTTAGGGAGCTGATTTCCTCCCTAGGTCTTATTGTCAAGATTGGTAACTTTGATAACATGATCTGCAAATTTGAAGCGTGTAAGGAGGGATTGATCCCACCATTGAGTCCGAGTGGATTGCCCAAGGACTTGTTAGGAGAATGTATTGAGAGGTGGGTGGATTGGTAAAGCATATCGCTAAGGGGGGAGTGTCCTTGTCCCTATTGATGCCTCTGGACCACCAGATCATGTAGTATGTCAGTATGTTAGCTACGTACGTTAGGGATGTAGAGTGGAGGAGTATCGATTAAGCTATTACCCTATAGACCTAAAGTTATTAAGTGAATCAAATCAAAAATTTTACTCATTGTATATGTACATCCATATTGAAGAATTCTCATAAACATGGTCTTGACAAGGTTTTGAATAACAAAACATTGCATGTATCGACCCTTTGAAATAGACGCATTGTTCGTGAATCCGCTCTATTACAAATACTCTTTTTACATTCTTGTGGAATTAAGTTCGATAATTGTATCCTTGAACGGAGTTATAACTCTAGGACTAATACTTCCCACTTTCCTTTCCTAAATTATTAACGAGGGACTATACCTGATGAATTTCTTACAGAATATCTTATTAAAATGGGCAACATCTACCCACTTGTGCCTATGCATGCACCGTCGTAAAGTTTACCTATGTGGTGTCGAGTTCCATGTGAAGCATCTCAGTGCTGTGATCCTTCTCGAGTCACTCTTTTACTCAGTTGTGTATATAGCTTATATGGTTTGAACAGTCAAATACTCTCTTGCGAATATCATCATGAAAGTTTCTCACTGCCTAGTAACATAAGAGCATACCTTAGCACCTATCACATGAGTGCATGTCAATTGGAATGGTCACTGTGTGCATAAAGTCTCTCTGAAAATTGAGGTCCCCACGTCCCTGTAATAGGAAGATCTTTTGTCGCCATAGGTTTTGTGTCCACTTAGGACATCCCGCAGTAAGTAGCTCACTTTGTCCTAGTATTGTGGTTGCTTGTGGCATGGTCGTATATTGCAGTCAGGAGTTAATATAGTAGAAGCATGTCCAGCTTATAACAAATGTTTCTTTTCTCTTTACACCTCCATAACATGTGTTAATTGTGTTCTTTAGTTAGTAAATTCGTTGTGCTAGTTTCCCCACACTTGTTCAATAACCATGAGAGAACATATCCTTTTGTGAATCATTGTAACACTTCCTTTCTCGAAAGGACACATACTAGGCTCTCTGTCAGGACCAAGCACACCTTTGGGGGATTATTATAGCACAACGCCTGTTTCTCATATTCTTTTGTATTTCATCAGCATCTGGGTATTTCTCAAGTTAAAATACATGAGGAACTCATTATGAACATCTGCAAACCCTCCATGATTATTCTATACTATCCCATTAGGTTTTCATATCACTTCAAGTTCAACAACGGTTGATAGCATGCCACAATTATTGAAATTGAAAGATCTCTTTCCAATAATGGATTATCTACACTTGTGCTAGTCCAATGATCTGTTTATCAGTCTAACTCTTGCCTTTAGGTTTTTGTTTGACAAAGGAGAAATACACCTAGTAACACATTCATATGTCAAATCCTTTCTCTCAGTCAAGTATATAGCATCTCCCGATGTGGCTCATAATAGCTAGATGTGTAGAAGTGTGTAGTAATGCTTCGCTATGAAGTTGAGTTGCTAAACATAATTGTATTTTTAATCCTGGAACTATACTAAACATCACGTTACTCCATACAGAGATCTTCTTTTAAAAATGTTACTTCTCGTAATCGCTTTATATTACCAGCCTTCCTAGCAGTTATAACGTAAAGTTTACTTCCATAAGGCTCTTTCAATTTCTTTTCATTTGTCTTGCATGGTGTGTTGTTTACCCGTAATATTCAATGCGATATTATCTCAATGTCTTGACTAGTCATCCAACTATACGATTCGATTAAATTCACCTCATTTTTATACTCTACAAGTACCCCTTTTTTAAAAGGACACTGAAGGTAGGTAAATCCCCCTTTAGTATGGACGTCTAATATCTTCGACTTAGTTTAAGCTTGTTGGTTCCCAATGGTGCTCATTAGTTTTGCTACACTACTATCTATTTCATTTGATAACTCTCATTGTAAAATTCATTTACTTTTCATGTCATCAAAGAGGAAGTCCTGTAGTATTAAGTAAGGGGACATATTCCTTTAGTTGGAATAACTAAATATTGCTGGTATTCTTTGTAGATGTTCTTCTGACAACCATTTACCTGCTCTTCTTATCCACGTGACTAGATAGCTTGGCTACTTCTCCTCAATAAATGCATTAAGACATCTCATTTTGTCAAATTTATCCATGGGAGCACTTTGAGGTCTTATTTTATACCAACTCGTAATGGTTTTAAGTAATTTCTCGCTATTGTTAATGATTTTCTAGAACCACGAGGGCTTGTCTATCGGGTTTCGAAAAGTAATAATTTTTCCTTAAGGTTCAAGATTAATTGCCATGATTTCGAACCAAAGTGTGTGTCCTTTTTCCAAAGTCTTAAATGGGTCGGATTAGATTGGTGACGTGGCTTTCTTCTCACTCGACTTTTAGAATAATAGACTATATCATTTTCATGTGAGGGGAGTTTAGTTTTGCTACTGTTGGTATTCCACCTCCTTGGGTGGATATCATTTGTCTTCCTCCCCGAAGCCTCATGTTAACCATTAGAACACCTCTAACAAATACATGATTTCATCCCAACACTTAGATGTCTGAGCTATGTGGTTTTACTCATGAAAGGGGTGAGATTAGATGCCTTCAGATTTGTCCATATATCATGAGCATATTGATTTGAAAGACAAGTGGTCGTATCTTTAGTTCTCTCATATATGATCAATTATCAGGAAGGGTTAAGCTGTTTGAAATATGATAATCTCATAAGTATTCAACTTCTTTTCATCCTCATGGGTTTGTGGCATAGATTACGTGTGTCAAGTAATGTTAAGAGTGTAATCCAACTTCATGTATTTTGAAACCCATATCGCATTCAAGGTGCTAGAGTATTCTTATTCTTTTTAAATAGATTTTCCCTACACTCTAGAAGACGACTGGTTCACGTACATGAATATTCCTCCTTGAATGATTCCTATTGCCAATGTACCACTTACCCCTTTGCCTCATTTGTGTAATAATTGACGTCGTCACATTGATTAACCATGTCAGCATTGTTAGTTGTAACTTTCGTGTCCCTTAGCATATAACCTCAGAAAGTACTCTACTCAGCGCATTAATGGATTCCTGGATAACTCCAACCTGAACTTGAACTCTGATGTTCCTCATTGTATTAGATCCATTGAGTATTGCAAGTTCAGATGAATCAAAGATGAAGCTTCATAGTGTGATCACATATATATTTGATAGGTAACTTTATCATCAGTTTATGGTAGCATATCTTAGAGTAATTATGGAAGGTCATCAAAAGTTTAGCATGAGCATTCGTGTAGAGATTTAAAGTTTAGGAAGGTGAAGGGGTTATTGTCAATACCTTCCCTAAAGATGATATGAGAGTTGATAATGAAGGTTGCATAAGTGTAGTTCCCATTAGGCCGTACTATGAGTATGATGTTTACCATCATGGTTCTGCGTATGTGTTCTCATATGTCTACTTCTAAGAAGGTAGTTAGAGACCTTTTGTGCATCATCCTTGTGTAAACTATTAAAGGTGAATGTTAATGGATAGTTAGCTTATGCGAAGTATCTAGTTGTTATCCTTGTTACATAAAGTTTGGAGGTTGGGGATTGTTTCTGTGAATGCGTTATGAAAGAACCTATGACTATAAAAGGTCACATTGAAGGCCGAGAGTATTGTGGAAATAAGGTATTCTCTCTTGATTGTATAACAGTTGGGTTTCATTTGAAAAGTACCTTCTAGGTGTTATGATTTAAAAATGTGCAGTCCATGTCCAAGTATCATCATGATAACATAGTGCTTGTAATGCTGAGGTTCGTGTTATAGATATATAAATATAGATATATATTGTGGTTTTATATCGAGTTGTGGATATAATTTTAGGATAGTTTTGGTAGTTCTCTGACAGGTGGATAGTCCTAGTTACAAAGGAAACTCTGCCGAAATTTTTGAAAATTTAAGGAGTTAGCCAAATTCGGGGCTCTTGATATATTTCATAATGTGAGAAAGCAGAAGTTACTTAAAGATGACTAATGAGTGAACCTTGATCCTCATTCGAGGACGAATGATCCTGGGGGGGGGGGGAGAATGTAAGGCCACGAAAATGTTTTTCCAAGTAATTTGAGATTTCGACGTGCAAAGGTAGGCTAATTATTTTATTTTGTGTGCAAATGAAGATTCATGATGTAATGGGTATCAATTGGATATGTTAATAAATATATAATTCATATTAGAAGTGAATTGGGGTCTAAGGAGAGGCCTAAGTATAAGCCAAGTTGGAAAATTTCATACTTGACGAAATCTGTAAATGAGTGCGCACAATACCTCACTTTGAACAATCATATCTCCAGTTATTTAAGGACTTGTGTGATGCACAACCTATCAAATTAAATCTCTTTGAGTCTAGTTTCCAACTCAATAAACCGTTCATCATTTGGAAGTGTATACAGAAAGTTATGACCATTTTACCTGACATGCGTCACCAGCGCGCCAAGGCACGCGACCGCGGGGCTTGCTGCCTGGAATCGCGGGCTGGACCGCGGTGGTATGTTGCGGACCGCGGGGGAAAGTGTGAGATGTCTAAAATACCCTTATTTAGTGTAAAAACCGAAGGGGGTATCACCTTTCCTTCATTTTTGTCATTCAAGCTCGAATTTGGCAAGATTTCTTTATCGTCCCAAGACTTCCAACCCCTCCCATCTTCAAGGTAAGTAATCCTTATGATATTGGTGTGAAATTACATCATTTATACAATAATATTGATGAAATCTTCACATAAACACATACCTTTTTTCAAAAAATTCCTTCAAGAACCCAAAAAAGGGTTTTGAAAGATTTCTTCCAAAAAGGTAAATCCTACACCTTAGACTTACATATATGGAGTTATTATGGAAATATGAGTGTGGATTAAGTATTGTGAATTATGGGATAGTGATTGGAAGCCATAGGTGCCTAACCTAGGTTGTGTTGCTATTGTAAAGATTGTGAGATGGGTTATTGAGGTATGATTCTTGGGATAATAGTATTATGTATACATACATTTATAAATTAGGTTTGTGGGAAGATTGATGTATATAAATAAATAAAGATGGGGTTGGGGAATGAAGGAAGTATTGAAAAAGAGATTAAAAATCAAGATGCTCAACTAGTGTTTGATAAAATGCTCAAATGAGCTGAAACCATGAATACCTTCCTAATTTGTATTCTATTTTGTTATGTCTCACGTAGATTGGGACTGCTAGAATTTCCGAAATGTCGTAGTAACTTATGGAAAGCTTAAATGAGGTATGTATGGCTAACTTTAATCTTTGTAAAGTCCCCTTGTTTGGTGTACGGGTAATTGGTATGTGTTTACTTAAGTGGACTATTTGTAAACTCTTGTGATTAATGTGCCTTGAACGTTGTTGGGTAAGTCTTCCAATATGATGGTGCAAGTAAAAGGCAACAAACCAAATGTGTGGGTGTGAATGTGTTGGTGTGGTAAGAGCTATGTAACAAATGATGGGAAAGAAATCGTAATTGATGCAATTGAAACAACTGTGGTAATATCATATGTGGGTTGTATGTGTATGATGGAAATGGTATTGATGGTTATGGAAATTCTTTGTGATATTTTTTTGTTATTCCTTGAGAGTTGTTGTTGTAGTTCTTGAGAATTGTTGATGTTGTTGTTATTTGTAAATTGTTGTGGTTGTTGTATTGTTTGTGAAATGTGGTTGTCCGATGGGATTGGGTTGCGCGCCGCAACTAAAATGATAAATTGTGGGTTGGGGTGATAAGGGTGGCCGAGGTAATAAGGGTGGCCGAGGTAATAAGGGTGGAAAGTGATCTAAATCACTATTGAAATGAAAATATGAGAAAGTTGTGAAATCATTGATGTGAAAATGTTGAAAAAGGGAAATGGAGAGATTGTAAACATGTTTGGTTTGATTGTTTCCTTTCATGTGTATTTGATTGTTTATTCCATTAATATTTGTTACTTGTGTATGGTTTGAGTTTACTTCGCGCAAGGTTTGTTCATGCATACCAGTACAATTCAAATGTACTGACGTCCCTTTTACCGGGGGTGCTACATTCGTGTTATGTTTGAGGTGGATCCATAGCTGGTACTCCAGTCCATAGACCGTAGCTCCCCTTCACTTTTCATCAATTGTATTGGTGATCCCCTTTCCTCTCGAGGCCCTGCGTGGCTCATGCCACTTTCTTTTTATTTCGGAGTCATGTTGTGGTATTTGTTTAAGGTATAGTCGGAGCCTTGTTACCGGCATCCCTATATTACATTACTCTTCAGTTATGTTTAGAGGCTCCATAGACAGGTTGTGGGTAGTGTCAGGTATTGGAATTAAAGTAAGAATGTTGATGTTCGGCAAAGATTTATAACTTTTGTAATATTATGATATTTATGATTTAAGCTGCTAATGGATATGAAATGGAAGTTGTTAATAAAACACTTGCTAAGTATGATTAATGGAGTCCATCTCCTATTTATTCATGAATCGATTTGGGTAGAATGAAGCATAGCAGGCTTGCTCAGTCAGGTTCTCTCGGTTGAGCGTAGGTCGCGCTCCTCAGTTTTTGGGGCGTGACATCATCCATGTTAATTCAAACTATACTGAGCTTTTTATAACATTCATCAACCATCAACTCTCTTGTTTGATGGGCTTAATACTGAGGTCTTACCTATGCTTATTAGCTTCTAGCTCATCTTTTCTTATCCTTACTCCCATATACCTAAAATCTTTACACTCTGACATACTTTAGATTGCGACCTACACATATTTGTTGTACTACTCAAATCCTTACTTTAACTTGCTAGCACCACAAATTTACTTTCCTTCTCAGTTGTCTTTAAATGTAAGCAATTACTCTTCCTGGTCGTTCTGCCACTTGTTGCATGAATACTTGGCTTGTGTTATTGACCGCGAATACTATAATTTCCTGTACCTCATATGATCTCAAACATCACCTTTGATTTTTTTTTTCATTCATTAATCACTATAGGCGCCACTTTCTTATGGAGTACATCCAATATTTTAGTAAGACTATTGTTACAAGACCAATTCTTCTTCAAGTTCATATGCTTAGGTTGAAGCACCCTTCCTTATTTCCTGAGCTAGTGTTTCGTGGTAGTACTCAGGAGACCTTCTGGATCTTGTAAAGCTTTGGTCTTGTTATACTGTATATATGATGGAATTTTTGATATTCTTACTCGCCTACAAACATCCTTAGTTGCATACCTCCGTGCCCTTGTGCTTGTAGGGTTACTTCTAAACTCAGATTTTGATTGTCTCCTTAATGGCACTCTCCATTATTCCCGTAACACTTATACAATACCTTTAAATACCCCAAATCCTATCTAAGCATTTCTCAAGGGTTATAACATCGTATCTATGTGACTGAATTCACTATATTAGGATTCACTACATTTATCTTGCATGATCTGTTGACTCGTCTATAACCTCCCGTTTCGCCATAACTAGGCTCTTCCTTAATCAACTTCCAACTACTCGTTGGCCTATTCTCAAATCAATGTTTTGCGTAATCTTTCTTGGGTTATTTCTTTTGTTTTAACTTACCTCTTGCACTGGCTCCTTATCTATCAATGACATTTCGGGCAGGAACCCTTACTTCCTTTCCATGACATCGTGTTTGCATAATGCACTGGTATCGTAGCATCTTGTAGGCTTTGAATAAGTACACTCTTATCACTTTTTCACATTACCGCATTCTTCTTCTACCACTCTATGATTACTAGAACCACTAAATTCGGACTTCATGCCACATTACTCCATATTCCCCCCTCTAGGGGAGTACTAAGAGCTGGAACTACGACGATCTACCTGTAGATGTTTTACCTCTATATCTTTGACGTCTTTTCACATCATCGATTACCCTTACTCGCCTTGTGGTAATGCTTTTTGTACCAAGGATAAAAAAATTCTTTGCTCGCGAGGATGACACTTAGTGTAACTGGCGCACATAGTCCCTTAAGCTTGACTTTGCTTTATTGCTTGCTTTAGGGAAGTGACTTCCTGAATGACCATTAAAGGGTATTCTTTTGTCATCCATTCTATTATCGCCGGAATGTAACCTCTGAAATTCTCATTATGTCGACTATTATCATATCATTTAGTCCCTAGTTCACATATAGTTTATCTTGTTCATCGGCCTATATTGATTCCTATTACTCTGGGGTCTAACCTTTCTTTCTGGTAATCACGTTGGAGTCGCCAAATCATTTCTCGAAATGGGAATATGAATTTATGTCTTATACTCGTTTATTGCCTTAAGTCCTGTCACATCTTATATCTTTCTTCACTTGACTATAAACTCCGTCATTGTGTCGTATTTTGATTTACTATTATCACCTATTTATTACATCTTACTCATAATGCTTCATTTACTCCCTTCTTATTCTCCGGCTAATATTTCTGTCTATCACTTTATTCTGATAACTTCAACAAATCATTCTTGCACTTTTAGCTCCCCTTGCTTCATCTCACTGGCTCTTTAGGTCACCTAGTATTCTCTCTTTACTAGGAACGGGAGCCATACACAAGTAAATATTTATACTTTCTAGGATTACAGTGGCAATCTTCTAAATTTTTCTAGACATTTTAGTATTCATATATAAATGTACTATTCTAGATTGCACCATTGGGGTGTCTCGCAAGGAGAACTATTACCACATTTGCTATATCCTTCGGGACATGACCGTCTAACTAGAGCAAAATTTTGAGGAGGACCCTTAAAATTCTATAAGCAGGAGAGGTTTTAATGTATCGGATCGTGTCACGGTCACTGGTTCATCTAACCAATTTCTAAAATAATATATTTTTATTACGTCTTTGAAACTATACATGCTTGCTTGTTAAATGACTCTATTTAGCTAACACTACCCCCCCCCCAATGATTTGAACAAGACCTTCGGACCAAGCGAAGCAAGCTAAGCAAGCTGACGGAGGCACGAACCGACCTCCCCTTTACAAAACTCACTATTTTTCTTTGGATGCAGGAGTGAAGAATACACTGGCTTCCAAGTTACATTGTTCATAACAACCATGATACTGAAATCTATTATCAGCTAAGAAAACTCTGCTACCACCTGCTATTTTATTTTTGCATGGGACTAAGCCCTGTCCCGAATCTTGGACGGGACTAAGCCTTATCCCAAATTGTGCATGAGACTAAGCTTTGTTTCCATTTACATGAGGCTAAGCCCTGCCTCCATTTTGGATAAGACTAAGCTCTGCCTTCCACTTGCTTGAGACTAAGCTCTGTCTCCATCTGCACGAGGCTAAGCCTTACCCCCACATCTACATGAGGCTAAGCCCTGCCTCTATTTTGCATAAGGCTAAGCTCTACCTTCCATTTACATGGGACTAAGCCCTGTCCCGAATCTTGCACGAGGCAAAGCACTACCTCCATTATGTATTAGGCTAAGCTCTCCCTTCCATTTTTATGGGACTAAGCCCTATCTCGAATCTTGCTTCAGGCTAAGCCCTGCCTCCATTTCTGCATAAGGCTAAGCTCTGCCTTCCATTTTCACGGGACTAAGCCCTGTCCCGAATCTTACATGAGGCTAAGCCCTACCTCCATATCTGTATGAGGCTAAGACCTGCCTCCATATCCTGCATGAGGCTAAGCCCTGCCTCCATTTTTTCGTAAGGCTAAGCTGTGCCTTCTATTTGCATGGGACTAAGCCATGTCCTAAATCCTGCATGAGAATAAGCTCTGTCTCCATCTGCATAAGGATAAGCCCTACCTCCATTTTTTGCATAAGGCTAAGCTATGCCTTCCATTTGCGTGGGACTAAGCCTTATCACGAATCCTGCATTAGGCTAAGCCACTGCCTTTATTTTTTGCATGAGCCTAAGCTCCACCTTCCATTTGAATGGGACTAAGCCCTGTCTCGAATCTGGCATGAGGCTCAGCTCTGCCATCTATCTGTAGAAGGCCAACCATCGCTTTTATTTGTCGAGACTAAGCATTGTCTCTCTTACACTATTTATTTTCTCCTCTTTGGGGCTAAGCTCTGCCATCAACCTCGCAATACAAAGCCTTGTCTTGTTGTTTTTAGCACCATATTATTGCATCTCATGGGCTAAAATATCGCCAACTTGTCCAAATGTGTCATTGTCTAAAGGTATCATCCTCATGGCCAGAAGACATCATGCCATGGCCTGAAGATCTCTCAAATTTGCATATCATTATTCAAAGGTGTCATAGTTCAAAGGCACCATTTTCATGTCCCGAGAACATCATTTCATGGCCTGCAAATCTCCTATCTCACAATTCATGGCCCAAGACATCATAGTCTAAGGACGTCATCCACACCGTCCAAGGACAATCTTTCATGGTCCAAAGGGAATTTGTCGCACGTTTAAATTCTTGCAGTAAGCCATGCACTTGTATGCACCGTATTTTGAGTTTTACAAGTAATCCAGGAGGTAACCATTTTTTCAAACAGGAGCAGCCTTCGCCCCGATTTCCACTCATGACATTTTTTACTCTGCCATTCATAACTGATTCTCATCAGTTACCCATACCACTCCGTTATATCTAGCTATCTGCCCTATAATACATCCGTTACATTTTAGATTTGCAACCATAACTCTATCTGACCTCACCCTTCACAAAAAGGGCCCTTTTGATGAAACTAGCGACCATTCTTATAACAACTCCATCGGCTTCATTCATCGAGAGGTCCAGAACTACACATGGCCTAATTCCTGTAAAGCCGGGGATATATAGGTAGCTCAGAGACCAAGGTTCGACCTCTCTTTTTCGACACATCCCAATCGGTCAAAATTGGTCATCATTTTTTTACCTGAAAACTCTTTCATCCTTCCTGCGTAAAGAGGGGCAGCTATTGATACCCAATTCTTTCCTATAAACTTCAAAACTATGCATCAGCATCAATTGACATTTTTCCATAATTTCTACATTTTTTTAGGGATCTTTAATTAATTTATCCCAGAGTTTTTATTTATATAAACAATCACTAATTGCATCACAAATAGTTTTATAATAACTTTTCGCTTAATTTTATCATTTGCATTGGTACTAAGTTTTAATTATTTCACAAATAGCTACATTTTGTATTTTTGGAGTTATAATTGCAATTACTTTACAATTATAGTCCATACATGCATTATTGCATTATTTTAAGAGAAAATAACCTTTTATATTTTTAAAATATTAAGTAATTATTTTACATGAAATTCTTTTTTATAATTTATTGACTATTTTTTTAAAAATTGTTTTAGCAGTTAAATGGGTATCTAACAAATTACCCTTTTTGATTTTCGGACCTAGCCTAAATTAAACAGCCCAAATTCCTAACCCACTAAGATCAGGCCCAAACCCACCGCCCTAGCCCAAATAAATCCTACCCAACCCCCAAACCCTCTAAATCGTGGCTGTTGATCATAGAGATCAACGGCCAGCATCACTTCTTACTACTTCTAACCAAAAAATCCCCTTAAACCCAAGCCATTATTCACAAGCGGCCGCCCTAGAATCCCGAATCCTCTTCGTCTCTCTGAGACCTAAACCTAACTCTAGCCACCGCCACCCAAAATTAGCCCTAATCGCTTTGATTCCTGTTCGATCCATGGGTTTCGATGGCCGTTTTGAGGCACCTACTAATCTTCTATGTCTCTTGGTTTCTCGTTCATTTCCTGGAAAGATCTCGAAGAGATCTAAACATATCTGGTTCAAGACTCTCTGAGAGTCCGTCTATGGTTGTGAGTGTTACTATTTTGATGCTTTTACGGTTCAAACCTCTTGCTTGAGACTGGATTCTCTTTAACCTTCCATTCTTTCTTCAAAACCCTCATTTAAAACACGAATCTATCTAAATCTTTGTAGATCTGGAAAGTTTCTAAGTTCGTCATCAATTTTTCTCTAAAGAGTTTCTTGTTTCTTCACTATTAACCTAGTTTTAGCACTACACTACTTTAGGTTTTTAGTTTCTTCGATTTCTGTTGTTCGAATCTCTGTATGCTTGAAGTGCTTTCTGTTTCCATGGCTATTTCTTTAAAGTTCCTCTAATCTTCCTGCTACTAATAAACCCTAAGTATCTTTCCAAATATCTAGGGTTCCCACTTCCTTTTTTTTTTTGCAAAAGGTTTTCTGAACTTTTTATGTTTCGTTTGATCTTTCTCGCATGGTTATGTTTCTGGTCCAATTATTTGACTATTCAGTGTTTGATTTCAAACTCTTGTCTGTTATTGTTTGAATAATTGAATGATTAGCCTAATTATCTAGGGGTTCATTTGTGTACTAAACTAATTTACTGATCTCTGATTGTTTTCCTTAATCCTGGGTTTTTAATTAACATCTCTTGTCTATCTATGGGTTGATTAACCCTTTGATTGGTCTCTGATTACCCGGGTTGCCTTAATTGTTAAACCGATTACTTGATTTAAGGTTTCTAACCCTAATTGACTGTTAAACCTACTTCTTGCCTTATTTGAAATTCAATTATAGTTATTTATTGTATAATTTCCTAATTTCCTATCCCCAATCAAGCTTGATTGATTATTTGATTACTTCCTTACCTAATTTTTGCAATGTCAGTTTGCCTTGCCTTATTTACTTACACTATTTGACCCCTATATATATATATATATATATATATATATATATATATATATATATATATATATATATATATATATATATATATATATATATATATATATATTTATATATATATATATATGCGCACTCTCATTCTACCTTAGACATGAACAATAGTTCACACACACACACAAAAACTTTCCTCTCATCTCTCTTTGCTACTTGTTATCACTGCTTGACAAGCCGGCTGAAAGCCAAGGCTAGGCTGTTGAATCCTATTTACTTTACCTTCTATTTCTGCGTCCTTAACTGGTATGCCTCTACTATTTTCAATCAATTAATATGTGCATTTATCAGAATGTTTGCTTCTGTTAAATTTGTATGTTCATCAGCATGTTTACTTTTGTTTAAATCCATGTATTTTCCAGTATGCTTACCCCTGTCTAATCCATGTGCTTGATAGCATGACTATTTCTGTCCAATCTACGGGTTACTTCTATTCGTACTATATATTCAATAGCATGCTTGACTATATGTTTCCTAAGATGTCTATTAATGTTCGATCTATGTGTTTATGTCCACTCCTGGCCAATACATGTGTTTGCCACAATAGCATATTGACTCCTGTTTTACTAATTAGAACGATGTGTTCTGCCTTCAGCAAGTTTTCATGTTTACTTATGTCTAAAATTAGATCTATGTCTTGCCTGATCCCCTACTACGCCTGGCCCCCCTATCTGGATACTTTGCCCCCAATCCCTATTACCCCTTATGTATGGCTACTTGATTTTCAGCATGCCTTGCTTCTGTGTGTGGTCACTTAGTAATAGCCAAAAAGATTAAGTAATCCTATTTTCTGAATAATGCTTGTTTGGATGGAACATTTGCCTAGATTCCAGGAACTGAATGTTTCTGTTTACTTTTGATTTCCTAAAACTCTGAAACTGGTTTATTCCTCAAACCTATTCTTGCAAATCACTATCACTTCAATTCCTACAGTACTTATGCTCCTACCCCTCCAGTGTGAGCATTGCTTTGGAGTCCATGAGGCTCCTCTGAACTTTGACACTCTAGGGCTGGTTATTCCACTGCATAAGTTGTTTAGCCTTTAATGAGGCCTTGGTGTGAGCACTGCCCTGGGTCCTGGAGGCCCTTGGGAACTTTGACACACTAAGACACCTCCCTAGCACTATGAGATGTGGCGATCGAAACTATCTGAAGGTCTGGTTCCCAGGTTTTACTTTAGGCCTATCCAGGCTTCCTATAGTATATTGTTATCATTTTTGTAATTCATTCTACACTTGGTTTGTAATATTATTTACTTTGTAAATAAATATTGGGAAATTAGTAAACCAGTAGGGAATATTATACACATTTTGTTGGGGAATGGATAGATATCATACCTACAGGATTTAAAATCAGTGTTTACATTCTTAGAAACTATATCTATAGGACATTGCAATGTTCATCACTTGTATACATTATAGAGATCATGTTTATAGGGTTCAAATCAAACTTTTTGCAATCGAAAATCATTGCGTTGTTTGATCGTTTTGCACATATTCTAGAAACCATGCCTATAGGGTAAAATTAATCTTACATTCTAGGAACTACATTTGTGGTTTTAAAATCAGTCTCTGCATGCCAATCCAGCTTTAAAATTGTTGCATATAGTTTTCGTCATTTAAAATCAGTCATTGTACCTAGACAGCATGCCTATAGGACCTAAACTACTTGAAATTGTATTTTGTTTCATATACTTCTAAATAACGACTAGATATCATACTCATAGTATGTCATTGATACATGCCTAGGCAAGCCTGTAAGACAATTAAAATCCTATAAACTACAAAAACTACGCTTCTGTTAACTTTCCAGATTCCCCCCCCCCCCCTAAAATCAAAAGGCAAACTGATTAGTTATTGGTTCCCGCTTTAATAAAGTTTTGCATATGTTCTGATTTGTGCTCACCTAGATATCCTGTAATTAGGACTCTTTTCAAATGTCTAAAACACTGCTGCCTGAGATGTGCATTTGTTTGTTCTAATTGTGGAGGTATAATGTGAGCCCCTTTAATTTTTCTTTACTTGACAGTCCTAACTGTTTTGGTTGTCGCATAGAATTTTTTCCTTTTAATCATTGTAGGAGAGTCTAGATCCACTTTAATTAGGAGTCCTTAATACCTCCGGGACTATATAAGTAAAGGGGCGGGTAATGCGCACATAGGATACATCTTAAGGTTGTTACAACAGTTTAGGCTATGACCAAGAGGAGGGTAATTGGGTAGCAAAGGATATGATGACTTGTATGCCAATGCCACATGTAACCCCTCTATTTGAGGAAGGGTTATCGGGTATTGTACAGATGTGATCCTATAGGTCAACAAACCTAGGACCTCTCTCATGTTATTTACATATGTGTGCCTAGATTGCTTATTTGTTAAAGTTCCTTTATCGTACATATATGCTTAGACTGTTTATCTGTCAAATTTTATCTGACTTATATGTGTTCTTACACTATCTATTTGTTAAATGACTAATTCACATAAATCATGTTTGGTCGGAACCCACCGTTGTGGACCGTGAGGGGTGCCTAACACTTTCCCCTCAAGGTTATTTCGAGCCCTTACTCCAAGTACCTATTAATGCAAATTGATTTTCATTAGTTATTTTCTCTAGGTGCCCTAACACACCTTAAACCCGTATGGTGGCGACTCTTAAAATTCAAATACCCAATTCCCAAAAGGAAATGAGTTGTTCCCCATGAATGTCGAAACCCGGACTCCGTAAGAAAAAAGGGGGCGCGACACACCTCCAACCCTAGCTTTTGCTCCCAAAAGGAAATGAGTTGTTTACGGGTGCTAATTCCAAGAAGGACCCCCTTGGATTTTATTGATGAGATGCACAACTCTCAGAGTTATGCATGCAAATGAGACAGATGGAGTGGAGGTTGCTGCCTACCGCGTGAGAGGGATGGCCTATTCGTGGTTCAAGTTATTGGAAGACTCCCGTGAGGAGGGAAGCCCTCTAGTGAGGTGGAGTGAGTTTCTTAACGCCTTCCTAGATCATTTCCTACTTGCTGAGAAAAAGGCAGCCCATGCAGATGAGTTTGAGAATCTAAAGCAAGGTAACAGGAGTGTGTGGGAGTGCCACATGAAGTTCGCACGCATGTTCAAGTATGCTATTCACATGTTTCCCACTATGGAGACTAGAGTGCGCCGGTTTGTGCAAGTCCTCAACCCCTTAGTTGTTAATGAGGCTGCAACAGCTACCATGAATTCTGATATGCATTATAGGAAAATGATGGTGTTCTCTCAAGATACGAAGAACCAAAATTTAAAAAGAAAGACGGAGCAAGATAACAACAACAAAAGGGCCCGATATGCTGGTAGTTTTAGTGGCTCACACAGTAGGGGTAATAGTGGAGAAAGGCATTACTTAGGAGAGTGCCATCAGGACCTGCGTAGTTAGTTGTCCAATATTCAGCTAGAGTACTACCAGCAGGGCTCGATCAGTACCAGTGGTGCCATAATACGACAAACCAAGGCAATGAGGGATCTAATCAGCAGCTCTAAAAAATAGGAACTATTAGCTGCAGCAGAAGCCTCCCATGTCATAAGTGTAGGAGGCGTCATTTGGGGCTGTGCCGACATGGCACTGATGAATATTTTGGGTTCGGAGTCAAGTGACATCAGCTAAAGCACTGCTCTAACAAACAAGGAACAGCAAGTAAGTCCCTCAACCCCCCCCCCACTCCCATTGTTCTATTATGTTTCTGAATGAGTACGAGAAAAGAGCTTCGTGCCATGCATGTTTGACCATGTCATGATACTTCTTTACATGTTTGGACCTCCAATCACGGTAAGTTTAACTCATACGGGAAGGATGAGGTGAAATGGTGATAGAAATGTGTTTTGAGGAGTATAGGGCCAATGAAGGCTACGGTTATTGTGTAATAGGTTGTTATTCCATTGTGTATCGTCTCATGTGGCAGGAGATAAAAATATCTCATGAGATGGTGCAAAGATTGTGTAGAAAAGTTGATAGGGGCCAAAACTTGTTCTCTAGTCTATGGAGAAAGTAAAGATCGTCACAGAAGTATTGTGAACTATAAGATGTTAGGAGTTTACCTTCTATAAGTTATATCCAAACTTGTATATTTTATGCAAATGCTGCATTCTGATAGTACAGTGCCTAGGATGTCACGGTTGGTGTTGTTTTCATGTTACGTTACGTTGTTGGTTTATGTATATGTTGTTAGGGGGGTTTCTGGGGCCCTCTAACAGGTGGATAGGCCCAAATACAGGGGAAACTCTGTCAAAAATTTTTGAAAATTTGGGGAATTAGTCAAATTTTGAATTTTTGGGGTGTGAATATAAGTGTTGAATCCATTGTAAAGGAACATCGCCAAGAAGAGGAGCAAGTTGTTTTTGTTGTTATTGGTAGAAGAAAAAGTAGTGTTGAGGCTATGAATAAGATTTTGATGTTGGTATACCAACTGAACTGGTCATAGTGAGTGATAAATCTTGTAAGGAAGAGAAAGAGGACGATAATGTATTATACTATTCTGAGTATGTTGTTTCCACTCTTTAGCTTCTGGATTCAGTTTTGCTGCTGCCATTGATGATGTCTAGTGCTTATTCTGCTTCAAAGGTTCAAGATAGATAAATACAGTTTTCAGTTCTCAGTAGAGTGCTATATGTAGTTGAATGTATTTGTTAAGGGAGACTAAGAAAATCACTCGATATGTATATCACTATGCATATTTGAGGGGCATGTGAAATTTGGGAGCTTGAGGTATGTGAGAAAAAAAATAAGTTATGATAAGCATTTAGGGAGGACTCTACTTCTTATTCAAGGACAAATGATTGTAAGCAGGGGAGAATGTAAGGCCCCGAAAACTTTCGCTAAGTAATTTAAGATTTTGTGGTGCCAAGATAGGCAAATATATTGTATTTTCAGAGTTTTTGGGATGAACAGTGTGTTGGGGAGTTGAAATTTTTCAAACTCGCGAGGCCAGGTCTCTAACACGCTAGACCGTGCTATATTCCTCACACGGCCTAATCTATAGCTCGCTATAGAGCGTTCCTAGCCTAGTTTGTAGCCTAGACTGGAATTTGGAGGGTCCGTTCTTCTATCTTTGTAACCTGACCCTATCTCATTAAATAGACGCAATGGACCATTTTTGAAAGGTATATCTGATGATTTTAGAGAACGGTGAGAGAAATTTAGAGAGAGAAAGAGGGAACCTAGCATTCTAATCATCCAATCTTGCTCAAATCTTCAAGAATCAAGGAAGCTAGCCACTAGATTATCATCTATCTGGGTAAGTCCTACTTCTAAGCTTTCATGCAAGAGGTTAAGAGTCCAAATATAATGTGGGATAAGAAATAGGCCATGCATGTGGCAATAGGTTGTAGTATGTGGAATTTATGAACCACTGTTGGTAGTTTCTTGTTGAAATCTGTTGAAAGAGGAAGGCATTACAATTTTAGGTCCTTGTACTCTATTTTTCATGAAACATGTTTGAAAAAATTCCTAAGAAAGCTACACCATGGAAATCCTTCTAATTATTAACTGATTCTCGCTATCTTCCTATAGATTGTTTTTGCTACAAGTGTTAGTGCGTTGTCGTAACTTAAGGAAAGCTCAACATGGTATGTTGGCTAAACATTCTCTCTCAGAATTGATTTCCATAATGTCTCCGTACGTTCAAGTATGGTTGGCTCAAAATCCCATATTTCTATATTCCGGGTTATCTCCTATTATCTTGATTATACCGAATGAGCTTTATGTCGAAAGATAGATGTTTAGAGTATGGGTTGCTTGTTAAATTAGTATAGCTTTAATTCATATTTTTAAATGAAAACTAGTATACCAATTAGGTGAGGACTAATTGACATGCTTAGTACTCCTAATTGCTCTTATGTGTACCAATGTCTTGAGTGAGTATGCCTTGTTTTTAATAATCTATAAAGATGTAATAAGGATTATGATATCATCCTTGACTCAGTTGTTCATAAGTGACTTCAAAAAATAGAATGGCCTAAAGGCTTTTGTACTCAATTTATGCCCATAAGTGGTTGTTTTTAACTAATGCTTTGACTTATAAATATATCAGTGTGACTCGAGTTCTTATATACTCTGGTGTTGAAATTGTACAATTTCGTGATTAGAAAAGAGTAATTCAAGTATAGTTGGTGCATTGCCAGCTTATGACTATGATGTGGGTTTCTACTGCTTGTTGGTATCCCCCCTCCCCCCTTCTTTGGGAAGAATCCTTTCTGTTTAAAGTTTCCATTACTAATGAACCCGAGGTATAGGATTTCTGAAATACTCTTTATGTTGGTCATTGGTGGTGATCCTTGAAATTAAATAAAGTAAAAGTATGGAATATAAAATGCGGCCATCGTTCCATGAATAAAGAATCTTGTGAAAGGCCCAAAGAGCCAAGGAAATATTGTTAATGTGGATGGTTGAAAATACTAATAAAGATCTACACAATGTGAAGTGAGATGAATCTCATGTAAAACAAATTTGGGCCATGTGCCATTGAAATCGACTTATTCGTTCACCAGTCACGTGTTAAAGTAATGTTAATCATGTAACTTCAGTTTACATATGGTCTCATGCATAGTGAAGTGGTATGTGATCCTATGGACGTTCTATGAAACGTCCAGATGTATTGTATATGTGATCCTATGGAAGGTCTATGAAACGCAAAGGTGTATAATATAATATGTTAACTTTATGGATGGGCTACGAAACGTATAGGTGTATAATATAATATGTGAACCCTATGGATGGGCTATGAAACACATAGGTGTATAATATAATATGTGAACACTATGGACTGGCTATGAAATGCATAGGTGTGTAATATAATATGTGAACACTATGGACGGGCTATGAAACGCATAGGTGTATAATATAATATGAAAACCCTATAAATGGGTTATGAAACACATAGGTGCATAATATAATATAGGAACCCTATGGATAGTATGTGAAACGCATATCTCGTATGAACAATAGATACCACTTCCATTGCTCTTTTTTGTACATGTTGTTCCATTTACATTATATTTTCCGTCTCACGCATAGCTCAAATGGCACACTTAATCCAAAAGATGTTCAGAATTAAGTAAGTATATTAAGACTTGAAATGTGATTCCATGTGATGTTTCATAGTTTCTTAATGTACTTCATTTGCCTCTTATTTAAGTTACAGTATTTCCATATGTGGACAATTGGATAAGGTTTATTGTGACTTGTTGTTTCTCTTATTTTCCACTTCCTATATGGTCTTTCTATTTTTAATGAGGACTTTTAACTATACATTCTAGTGCTATTCGATGGCACTAACGTCCCTTTTGCCGGGGGGAACTGTATCTTTTAATTGATACAGGTGGTTCCACAGCAGGCAACATCGATCAGTGATAGCGGTATACTCCTTTCAGCTAACTTGGTGAGGCCCACTTCAATTCGGGGTCTTATATCTTTTGTTTCTCATGTATCTTTTGTTCATTATATTATCATGTTTTGAGGCATAGCCGGAGCCTTCTTGTCGGCATTCCCCTATTACTCTTCAGTTGTACTTAGAGGCTCTATAGATAGGTTGTGGGTGATGTTTGATATTGTTAATTTAACTATACATGTTGATATTTGGCAAATATGTTTTTAATGAATCTATAAACTTTTAATATTTTGGAAATAATAATTGGAGCTGCTATTGAAAATGATATGGGAGTTGTTAACGAAATATTTTCAGAACGTGATTAATGGAGTACTATAAGTACGATGTTCATGCATAGGGTAATTCTTCTCATGCATAGGGTAATTCTTATGTACCTCAATCTTCTTCGGATCTACCTTGATACCCTCACTAGACACCATGTGGCCCAAGAACACCACAGAATCAATCCAAAACTCACAGTTGGAGAATTTAGCTTATAGCTTCTTCTCCCTCAAAGTCTGGAGCACAATTCTAAGATGTTTCACATGACCCTCTTGGCTTCGTGAGTACATCAATATATCATCAATGAATACAATGATGAAACAATTAATATATGGCTAGAACATACTATTCATCAAGTGCATAAAGGTTGGTGGGGCATTGGTCAGCCCAAAATACATCGCAAGAAACTCATAGTGACCATAGTGGCTCCTGAATGTCGTATTTAGAATATCTAAATCCTGAATCTTCAAATGATGATACCCCGACCTGAAATGAATCTTCAAGAAAACTCTTGCACCATCAAGCTGGTCAAATAAGTCATCAACGCACGGTAGCAGGTACTTGTTATTATTTGTAACTTTGTTCAGTTGCCTGTAGTCAATAAACATCCTTATAATACCATCTTTCTTCACAAATAGAACTGGTGCACCCGAAGGCAACACAATGGGCTTGATGAAGCCCTTATCAAGCAACTCCTAAAGATGTTCCTTTAACTCTTTCAATCCCTCTAGTTCCATGTGATATGGTGGAATAGATATAGGTTGAGTGCCCGACACCAGATCAATACAAAAAAATGTCCATATGGGTGGAATGCCAGGCAGGTCTGCAGGAAATACAACTGAGAAGTCTCTCAGTGCCAGAATTGACTCAACGGTAGGAACATCAATACTAACATCCCTTGCAATGGCCAAATATGCTAGACATCCCTTCTCCACCATACGTTGAGCCTTCAAATATGAAATCACTCTATCGGGAACATAAACTAAGGAACCTCTCCACTCAACACTAGGCAACCCCGGCATTTCCAAAATTATGGTCTTAGCATGACAATCTAGAATAGCATGATACCGCGACAACCATTCAATGCTAAATTCATGTCAAAATCAACCATGCTAAGAAGTAAAAGATCAATTCTCATCTCTAGTCCCCCAATAGTCAAAACACATGACTAATACACACGGTCTAAAATAATAGAATCACCCACCGGTGTAGATAAATGAACAGACATAACAAAATAATCACGGGGCATATCCAAATAATGAGCAAAGTATGATGACACATACGAATTAGTGAAACCCTAATCAAATAATACTAAAGCATCCCTGTGTCAAACTGAACAATACCAATGATCACGACATTGAAAGAAACTGCCTCTGGCCTAGCTAGAAATGCATAGCAATTGTCCTGAGCACCACCTGATCGACCTCCGCCCCTAGGGCGACCTCAAGCTGACTAAGCCCTACCCCGAGCTAGTTTTGGTAGTGGTGTAGTTATTGGTGCTGAAATTATAGGCTGAGAGCTCTGCTTTAGAACCCTAGTCAATAATCTAGGGCAATCTCTCTTGAGATGACTCAAGTCCCGCACTCAAAAGAACCTCTCCTCTGATGGAGCTACCGACACTGATAATCTGAATAGCTGCCCCTAGAACCTTGTATAGATGAGGCATAGTAAGAACTCTGTGCCGGCAATAACTGAATGATGATTGAGTTGGGCGTACACTGTAGGAACTGCAACTAACTGAAGCACCATGAAGAACATGGAGTGTTGCCTGAACGTGTATAAATAGATGACCTCTGCAGTAATGGGACAAGCCTCCGCATGAGGCACTACTGAAACTAACTGAACTATGAGGCCTCCTGTCCTCTTACTCCTCACGCTCCTACTTGTGAACTAGCTCTAAGAGTCAAGCAATCTCGGCCAGCTGGTCAAACCTAGCATCTATCGCAACCTGTCGAACCATACTGAAATATAAACTATAGTTGAGGCCATAAATGAACCTTCTAATCTTTCCTTCTCGGTGAGAACCAACCATATTGTATGTAGAGCCAAATATGTGAACCTTTTCTTACACTGAGTCGTTGACATATGCTCTTAGTGTAGCCACACAAAATGCCTACGCAACTCCTCTCTATGAGTTGGTGGGACAAAATTCTCTAACGATAGAACCGAGAACTCATGCCATATAAGTGGTGCTGTGTTGGCTGGCCTGCTCAACTCATAAGTCTTCCACCATCTGTAAGCTACCCCTGTCAGCTAAAAAGTAGAAATAAAACTCCTTTGGTTTCCAAAATACCTGCTATGCAAAGAATCAACTAACACCTATCTATAAAATCCTGAGCATCTGCTGACTTTGTTCTAGTGAACTCTTCTGGCTTAAGCCTCCCGAACCGCTCAAACCTCTTATGCTCCTTATCACTCAAAAGTGGACCAACCTCAGCCCGAGTAGCGGATCGGTTGAACAGGAAATACAACTGGTCTCTGGTGACCTTGAGCTAGCTGCTCTAGAGTACGGCCGGCAATAGTCCGGGCACCTCCCCAACTTGTGAGGTGGCCGTTGCACCTGGAATCGAAAGTGCTTGAGCCAAGCTTGTGCAGATAGTGAAAATCTAGGCTAAGGCCTCTTAAAGGCCATAATACCAATGTACACTGTTGGTACCTGAGTTGGTCCCACCGGCCTAACAATATTTGGTGAATGCTCCTCAGTTGGAGCAACTGGTAGCTCCACAGGTGCGGCTCTAGTTGTAGTACGAGCCATACCTCGGCCCTTCGCGGCCCAAACTGGTGGTACTGATGGCCTTCTGCCTAATCTGGTTGCATGTGTCCTTACCATCTGTGAGAGAATAGAAGAGTCAAGTTTCAAACTTCGAAAATGAAAAATCCGCACGACAAGAATGCAAGAAAGTAAGGAATCCTAACAGTTTGGTAGCCTCCTGAAAATAAGTATAAATGTCTCAGTATCGATCCGCAAGACTCTACTAAACTAGATCATTACTCATACTACCTATTAACCTAGAGATCGATACCAACTTATCAGGACCCAAAATTATAAGCCGTCATCATGGCGCATAACACACTTTTTGGGCATGATGGACATAATGATAAAGAACAAAAAAGTAGAATTTACAGAAATAACGTATGTCTGAACCTCAATATAACAAAATAGTGTTGATACATGATAAATCCCCAGAAGTTGGTAAGTACAAAGTCATGAGCTCTAATTATGGAAATACACATTTCAAATGACAAGGTACACTACCGTGTAAAATAAAGACAATAGTACATGAGAAAAAAGACGCCAAGACTAAGGTCAAGAATGCGGTTTTACCTCGTCTCTCAACAATTAGCTCTGCTACTAGCATTGGCTATTTGTGAGCATGTTATTTTTGTCCGACGAAAAATACTCCTACAAAAACCACAAAAATAGATTTGTTTTAATTATTTGAATTTTTTATAGAATTTTGTGGAATTTCTTGTTAATTATTGTTCGCATTTAGTTGCGTATTTAGAATTTTTAGATTTATAAGAAAATACCACAAAAATATCCAAATTTTCATTGCATAACATTTTAGGTCTTTATTTGTATTTTAGGATTTAACTACGCTTATTAGGTGCATTATTAAACTAAAAAAATAAAAAAAAAATACATTGATCGTTCCCATTTGATGCATTGATAGTTTAATTTGGTTAATTCATAATTTAATTAGCTCAAACTAAGTAAACATGAGGGAAATGGTTATTCGGAAAAATAGGTTCCAATTTGAGATGTTTATGGATAAGCTTTAAAACAAAAGAAAAATAAAAAAAGGAAGTGTCAGTCGTTGCCTACGTTAATTTGGGCCATTCTATAGAGCCCATTTCCCCTTTTAGGAAGCCTAGACCTCCCCAAAAAAATCCAGTCCAGCACCCCCTCTAAGCGAAGCGGCGGTTTTTGTCACGTTCAATTGTGGTCGTTCGTTTATCAAGATCAGATGGTCCAGAACTAAACCACTCCACTCCT